>CAJUYH010005126.1:0-24345 GCA_910591685.1 Galerucella tenella
TATATAAGAAATCAAACATAAATTGTGGGATACTAAATCACGTATAGTGAATTAAATGTTATCTTCAAAAAAATTAACGAGATATACCTACTTAAATAATAATTGATTTATTGTCGTTAGCTCGCTTGCTAAAAAGCAAGCTGAAGACATAATGGGGATGGTAATCATTGCTTTCTTTTCTAGGGTTCTAAGGAGTCACGCAAATTTGTTTAAGCTACCTACTCGCTGAATCTAATATTTTAGTACGAGCTGTACCTTACCTCCTACTAATAATCGCTGCAACTTATTCAGATAGGTGTACTATTTAGTCTGGATATAAATTTGTGTCTGTAGATTTGAGCGTTCCAGTGCGTCGTTTCGCTTCCTTGTATTTATCAGAACCGTTAATGATTTTGTTGCTTATTACTTGTGAAATGCAAGATTTATTTTTTTTATTGATAGATGCTATATAATAATTAAGTTAGTAGTAATTCTACTGATGCCTCTAGGCTTTTTCTTCTCACTTATTGCGGATAATTTAATAATTTTTGTAGTGTGGTGAATTTATTATTTGTAAACGGCGTCTAAGGTTTGGGTTTAAAGTTATTTGCGCATGCGCCTGAGCTCAAGCGGTGTGATACACTTTTTTTTTATATGTTATTCTGCTATTCTTTTTTATATGTTATTCTACCTATAGCGACTAAACTACACCTACCTTACCTTAGCGGTCAGTATATTAGTGGAGTCTACGTAGTGTCATTTTACAGGTCATTTAATGAAACTTGTATATTAATAATACCATCATGAATTAAACAGTTGAGCTCAACCTATAAGTAGCTTACTTTTGTATGTCTATTAAGACGTCGATAATATTGCAATAAACCTTTGGTAAGTTGGGGTTTATTTGGAGAGCTTGGGGATGCTTGGGACAATTTATCTGGCGCCCATTTAACATCATTTATATTTGTGGACCGCACGACAATCTCCACTAGAAGTTAGCCGCGAGCATCTCGGACTGTCGTCGAATTGATAGTTAGTCGATGTACGTCTACATAGGTTGTAAATATTACGTTGCACTTTTTTTCCGAAAATACGGGTGGGGGAACTCAAAAAATACTTCTAAAAATCTTAAAAAAAATATACTGACCAATTCCCAAATTTTTTTTTAATATGGAACCTTAGGAGACCTTGATAGATCTCAGAAATTTTTTTCAATATCATTCTTGCGTTTTGGTAAAAAATTTTTGGTGTGATCAATTTCCCTGATTTCTGGTATGTATCTTAGTAAAAAAACAACAACATAAAATACCACTCACAACCAAAAATGGAGAATTACGAGTAGAAATTTATAAACTCGTATCAGCAGGAGAACGTGTCCAACGATTTCAGTAAAAGCGTGATCTACCAGCAGCAGCCACTCTCAAGCATCTATATTGTCAACTTGATCCTATACAAAAAAAAGTAGAAAAGAAGAAGAAAAATCACAGAGTGTGTGGTCCAAACAACCGAACACTATAACACGTGGCACATACAGCACTGGCGATAGTCGGTCTGTATTTTCCATATGTGTGAAACGAGAGGGATTTGAGAGTTTATAGTCAACCGACTAAACTGTTATTGAAAAATATTTCCAATTAATATCAGGAAGTTTTATTGAATAATATGGAATATTCAAAATTATTTTTTAAATTTAAACACAGCTTTGCTTGCTCGTACAGTTCATGGTTTTAGGCTGCAAGTCTGCTGTGGTGGTCAGGTAAGTAGATTTTATTATTTAAACATATCCTTATCAAGGATTATAAATCAACCTCAGGATAAACTTTAACGCAGAGCTGTCAACAAAAGCCCACAATAATAATATTATCAAATGCGAAACTATTTCATGAGATATTTGGAAATCTTTCGAGGGACACATATAATTTGGCAAGTTTATCTGAAGCCGTGAAAGAAATGAAGTCGAAAACATTCGATATTGCCACGTTTAACTATGAAAAAGCTAAAATGCTGAGAATGTTGTTGGGCAAGGATTCGATGGCTTGGGAAGGAATTATTTTATTTTAAGTGGACTGTATTTCTTTTTTCTTACTTCCCTCCTTTGCTATCAGGTCCCTCGCAGAAAACCTTCGTTGTTATAAACTTTATTGTTGAAGACGATGGGTAATTAAACGCTTTTTTCGGAATTTACGATTATATTGACTATTCGTTTATAAAAATAACAATGACATCTCATCATAACAACGGTTGCTAAGTACATTCTTTCTTTTTTTTTATATAGATATGTAGAGAAACTTTTAGATGTTCAGTCATCAATAATAATTTACTCAGAAATAAATAATGTTATTAACAAAGAAAATGCACAATTTATTTAGCCAAGCAAGTCTGTTAAGAATTATCTTGAATTCTTAACAGTTGTGATAATAATTAGAAAATGGACTTTTTATTATTAACAATATTAACAATATGATTAAACGTTAATTCTTTAATGTGCTTGTTTCTTTCGATTTTTCCTATTAACACTATTTTTTCAATGAATATGAATATTAAAAGATGAGCACTTTTCCAAATTTGTTATGGGCTTCTTCAAGCTCTGGCAGCGTTGTACGAGAACCATAATTACCACACCCTCCGAATTACATAATTGGTGATTTTTATAGAAATGCCTGACCTGCTGACTTCTTATTGGCAAGCGCGTGCGTGTGTTCTTCCCTCTCACTTCCTCAATTGACTGATATTGATATATCCAGTGGCGTTGGTATTGTCAGTGACCTTTGTATTTCCAGTTTTACTTGGTAAAATAGGTACTGTACGCTATTTGTATGTTTATGACAAATATGTGTCATGTTTCCACGCCTCTTACCGTAGTTTCAGATAAACTTGTTAAACTATACTCTTATTGCTCATCTATATTTTGAGCGATATGTTATAATATGTGGGTGTCTGCTAATATTAATTTACGACGTTCTTAGATTTCTCGTCGTACTTTAAATAATCAATATTTTTGTTTGTATAAACATCCTTCCCTCGTTTGTATAGTCACTCCGAATAATCTTTGATACCCGATAGCCGAAAAAGCTACCCTAACCTCTAAATCGGATAACATTGAACTACCATTAAAAGTTTCAGCTTGGCACAAGTCTTCTATAGCGATTTACGTTGTATTTTTTTTCAATCTCTCCTTTTTTTAACATTGGCAACATAACCGGTGCTTTTGAGTACGGGTTGTCGAATAAAGAAAGCCACACTTCTGCCAGCTGCGTTGATGCACTTTTAAGGATATTCCTTCAGGTGTTTTTTTTCTCGTCTTGGAAATCATTCAGTTATAAAATTTTTAATTGAAAAATTATTTTGGGAGCATATACAAAATACTGCGTAAAGCTTACACCCTGTATAATTGAGAATATTTTAAAAGTGTTGTCTCTGTAGACCTGTTTGACACTCCAAAATATGACTCTCAAATATCTTTCAGTTTAGTTACTGGAGACTTATCATTACAATTTAATACTAAAGCTCGTCTCCTCCAAAAAAATGTCTGATGTATTCTATCCAGTAATCTTATCTATCAAAACTTGGTCAAGTATGGTAAAAGTAATTGAAGTTGCTCCCCCAAGTGAATTATATCTTATTGTTATGCCAATATATATGTCCATTCAATATATTAATCATAATTTTGTATAGGACAGCAACCAGTGACGTACTCTACAGCTTTTAGAGGACAATTGAGAAATACAGTTAATTGAAAAATTAATATTTAGCACAAAATAAAGCTTCAATGTTCTTTGTGGCATATAGAGATAGCAGCATACACAACACAAAACCTTATCAGAACTAAGTATCAAGGAAAGCTGTTGATGTCGCTTGGTACTTTAGGTCTGACAAGTAGATTGGAAGTATACCATGCTAGTCAGAGAGCTACCAAGTTTTATGAATAAAATTCCTGGAATACGGAAATTTTGAAGACATCCAGCTTCTTGACAATGTCATCCAAAACCCTCTAAGAAGATTGTGTCTTTGTTGTAAAACAAAATAAAGCAAAGATGCCCACTATCAAGAAAGTATTGATTATAGAGATAAATCGTCAAATTGCCATTTTTATGATGTAAAAGAACTACAATGTACACCGTATAATTTTCCACGTCCCTGGTCGACCTAGACAGTCTTATTGTTAGGACTTATCGGACTTACGTGAGCAGAAGCATTGATTTTTATTTCCATCTTATTTTTCCTAAAGAATATATAGCATGTGACTAGTTTTTCATAGGCAGTATTCTAATGATATGAGGAATTGCGTCTCAACTTTGTACCGGGTGATCAGTTAAGAGTAGCGAGCGGCCATATCTCATAAGATATTGGTCGTATAGATTTAGAAAAAAAAACTTATGATAAAAGTCGCCTAAAGAAATTGCTGGAAATTATTTCCGAGTATGCCAAACGTCCTCTAGAGGGCGTAACAACCAACAATAAGTAGAAAAATGGGATTTTTATAGAATTTTGCCTAATGAAAGTATCGATGATATTATTTTCATATTTACTGACTATTTACCTACACTTTTCGTACCGATCACCCGGTACTTATAAAAATGTTTGAAGCAAGAAAGTTTGACTGCAATTCCAGCAATTATACAGTATGTCACTTTGAAGAAAAATACATTGTGTCCATGGTATATCCCCCTAGAAATTTACAATTAATTCATATTCACGTCCATTTTCCATCCAAAGGGGTGTATCAATTATTATCTCTGTTTTATGGAGACCATTTACCATTCTTGTTATAGGAGGGGTATAGTTAACATTTTTTTTAGCTACTTTGGTGTAAGGGTGTTGTAATACTTCCATGAAAGTTCTTTGTGTTATCTCATGTCTTTTTGAATGTATTCCGAACGTAATAAGTAAGTTAATCCTGATAGGCATATGGAAGGGCTTACTTAGAGCAACCCCAACAAGCATGTCGGTATTTTCTTTATTAGACACGTGTATTGTGCGTGCTGGCGCTTACCGGAAAAATATCTCGGTTTTGTTGATAGTGGTGAAAGAAGCTATCAGAAAAATTATTCTACCTATCTCATCCCATATCTTTGAAATGGTCTAATTGCCGATGAAAATATCTACCACATTGTCAATTAAGGAATGGTAGCTTGGTAACGAAAGGACGATAATTTTGATCAAAATTTCTTTGATCTTCTGGCCTAACTGATCGTTAAACATTTAACGATAGTTAATTGGGAGTTTGCTATTACCATTTCGATACGCACAAGAGAGACAATAACCAATTAAGTTCTCCATCATTTAACAAAATTAATCAAAGACAGAATTATAGGTTGTCGAAATGGATTGGATGGGCGGAAATAGGTTAGTACGTGGTAAATATATACGCACATTCGTTGGTTTCCTGTCGATTGAGGAAATGAATTATATGCGAGAATGAAAATTAATGATGATACAAACGTTGTTTTAAAATATACAATTGAATGTAAAAAGAATAAATCAATAAATATGTGTTCAGGTTTATACTGTAGTGCAAAGAGGTCTACTCCTGAGGGTGGTGCAGGCGTACAGGACAGTGGGTGGACTGGCAGCAGCGGTGCTGTCGAGAACCTATCCCTTGGACTTGATGGCTAGAGCCAGACAGGAACGCTGGAGGGATGCGACCAGAGATGAAGTACAGGAATGGATGGATGAGGAAATGGAGATAAGAAGGAATGATTATGAGGGCGCGCTAAAAGGAGCGTTTGGGAGCAGGAGAAATTGGGTGGGTCGGAAATTCGGGGAGGTGAACTACTTCTTGACGCAGATTCCTCAAGATTGGGAAAAGATAAACTGGATTGTGCGAGAGATGTGAAGTGGAGGATGATGGATGTGGGACATGTGTTTAGATGTTGGAAGAACGAGGAAGTTTTGAAGAAGTTGAAAAATAAACTGGGAGAGGCGGTGTATTGGAAAAATATGGTGGAGATTATGTTGAGAAGCGAGGAGGAATGAATGGAGATAAGTGGCGTAGTACAGAGTATGATTAGGAGAAGAGGACTCGACATGGCATGTGAAAGGTAGGAGTGATAGAAAGAAGAAGATGACGGAGAGTGTGTGAGGGACCGCCGCCCGTCTTGAAGTGTGCTAAGTGATTCCAAGGCGGGAGTAACGGCGAGTTTGAGATGGGTTAGGTTGGTAGGCATTCCCGTGGGGATGAGTCCAACACTGGGTGCTGGTTAAGGACCCATTCAAACATAAGTTTCCATATCGTCCCGAAAAAAAATGTTTATACTGTGAATGTAGGACATGTTTTATGTACAAAATTATCACTATTTCCATCTTTTCTCTGTTATGAACCCGAAGCTCACTTCCTAAAAGAAAGAGGAAGGAGCCTTGGTAACCTATATAAAGCTATAGATTAAAATCATCTACACAGATGGGTCTAAGACAGAAGATGGACTTAAGCGCTTTGGCTTCATACCCCTTCAATTATAATTGGTTTAAAACAATAAGACACTTAAACTCGGTTTGATTGAAGTTAACATCATCCGACCTAATGAGGAAAAAAGAAACAAAAATACTTCAAGCTGAAATTAAAAAGATCGATTTGTCAAAGTAATGAATTGATAATTGGTGACATATACCGGCAATTTATGATCAGGCAATCCTCAACTTTTCATTCCCTATCTCCATCGCACTTTCAACTCATTTCGGCCCTCGAGAATAACGAAGTTGATTAAAGGTCGATATAAAAGAGCAATTACCGCAGTCATTAAACAGAAATTGTACAAAGTGGGCATAAACGCTCCAATAGGAATATATTACGGAGTTGCCAAATTATAGCTTGGTGGAAAGACTTACTAGAATACGTCGCAATAACATCCCAGTTAAAAAGTCAAATGAATTTAAAGTGTAACACTGAGTAGCTTTGTCAAACGTGTTCAGCTTTAACCAACGAAGCATAAAAAGCCAATCAAATAATTTTAGGAAAACTTTTCAACCAGGAGAGAATCAACTACTCCAAACTGAAGCTCGGTTATCTACTAGTTTCAGAAAATCTTTTCAGTTGCCATCTCTGCAAAGGTGTATAGAGGATATTCTTACTAACTGCTTGCAATACATGACTTCATGCAAAAGCTAGGACCAGAAGCAGAACCTTATCTGTATTTGTAGAGTAGGGAGGGTGAGTGAAGGCTCACAGCACTTAGGCCACATGTGACCCATTGTACATCCTCCCGAGGAGTTGTTCTCCTAGGTCATCGTCCATCCTGTCCTTCCCAGGAAAGTGGACAGGTCACTAGGAGACATCTCCTTTATATCAGCAGGTGTAGGCACCGTACACTAACTACCGACAAGTAAATTCACTTGCGACGGAACGTTTGAAAATTTTGGTACATCTTTTCTCTGGCGCCTTACACGTCTGTAATCATAATACAACAGTTACGAGGGACAGTCGTGTGGTTAAATAAGTGTATTATTGATTTACGGCACAATCCGATACATGTTTTCAGGGCACAAAATACTACTATGGGAAAATTCATTTATTAAAGCTTAAGATTCGATCAAGTGAATTATTGATTAAATTGTTATGTTCAACAAAGTGATGATTACAAATGTTTAAGTATACTTAGTTTGGGATGTTGTTTCTGTAACTTTTTAGTTTTAATGCTATGATTAGCAAATTTCCGTGTATAATAAATACGTAATCTTGTATATGTTATAGGCAATCTGTATAATCCGGCATTGTATAGAATGCCTAGGCATTATATACATTGCCAAAAACGTTCAGGCAATGTGTATAATACGATTCATTTCATACATTGCCTAGGTATTGTATAAAATGCCAGAAGCACATCAGGCAATGTATATAACGAACGACCACGGGAAGGAGACGCATGCGCGCGGTGCAGGACTACCCCGTAAACAAGTTGCAGCTCGTTCGGTGTGTTAGTACGCAACACTCCTTTGTTCTATGCAGACGTATTTTATTAGTTTACGCATTGGTTCCAAACTAAATTATTAAGTGCGATTATTGATTGTGTTCGTGTGTGTCATTATTTAATGGAAAATGGCTACAGATCAGCGGTACTTACAAATGAAAGAAAAGTTTTACTCAGGACTGCGTACTAGAAGAGAATTGGCCTTTAATAATATGTCATTGCTTTGATATCGTAGCGCATAGATTTTGTGTCGATTACTGCACTTGTGAAGATACTTAGGAAAATATTACTTTTTGTTATTAAGTAGGTACCTACAAGGTTACTAGATTGCAATTTTAATATTTCTTTATTTTAGTTCGTTCAAAGATGTTACCTAAGATTTTATTTCCTTTCAAATTATAATTGTGTTACCAACAGTTTATTTAAAGTACTTATCGAAAACTGGTTGTTGTTTTTTTATGTGGAATCGATTATGAAAAATCGATTACATACATTACCTATGCTTCAACCGGCATTCTATACAATGCCTAGGTATTCTATACATTTCCTAGGTAAAGTGTAAAATAGTTGAACTATTGAATATCATTCCATACATTGCCTGAACGACTCCGGCATTCTATACATTTCCTAGGTATTGTATAGAATGCCTGCATTATACACATTGCCTATAGCATATACAATGATTAAAAATAATCAACCGGGAAATTTGTAAAAGGAAACCACAATTTAAGATTCTTAAGGCTATTACAGTATCCGCCAAAATAAACAGTACCGAAAATAAAAATTAATTTTTAATTCCTGTAATGTAAGTGTTCAAAATGTTCACCATTTCGACACAAACAAACTTCATATCGATTTTGTAAGTCAAGAAAACATATTTATAAAAAGTGGTTGATGTAACTGCCGAAAAATATTTTGTAAGTATTCTTTCCCGTAGCTCGGCAATATTCGCCGGCGGATTTTCCGAGTTAAATATTTTGTCCTCCATTATGCCCCAAATGTATGCGTCAGGTGGCGTCAGATCAGGTGAATGAGAAGGATATTCGAAGTCTGTTCCCCGAGTCTAAGGTGCGCACAGCTGTATGGCTCGTTGCACCATCTTGTTGGAACCATTGTGTGCGAAACTGTAGATTTCGTGCACGGCAAAAGTTATTTAGATCTCTCACAAAAGGTATAATAATTTTCTCTCTATAACGCTCTTGGTTGACAGTAAGTGGATTCTGATTATTATTAAGACCTTTTCCGTATGAACGACAATAATGCTCTACCAAAAAAACTTTTTCTTCCGTTGTTAGAACCATTTTTAAATCAAATTTAACTGCAGCGTACTATTAATATATCAACTAATGACAATAACGTCAAATATGACAAATCCATATTACATAAACAACTCCACAGCACTCTCTGTTTCGGTACTGTTTATTTTGGCGGATACCGTATTAAGCTTCATACCGACACTATATTCAGGGGCTATTTTATTTAAATTGATCTATAAATTTGTTTCCCAATTCCATAGAGTATTACAAAATTTTTGGGTGGCACAACCAAATTACAAATGCTGGATGGAACACTATAATCTTTATATTTCATAAAAACGGTAGATTCTCCTTTCAGATCATTTATCTTAATAAATTCTAAGCAAGTGTTACAGGAATGCTGCAATAAACACTTTTTAAGTAGGTATCCAGTAACGTGTACCAGTGCATTCCCATCCACACTTTTCATATTTCTATAATTAGCCGTTAACACTTTTAGAGGAGTGTAGGTATTATTTGTAGTCGTAGAACTAACTGTACTTTCAAGCAATTCAGATTTTGTATCCGATTATAACATTGTTCTACCATTATATTGGCATATCGGTGGTTTCCTTTAAAACCCAAAGCATTCTTCCAAGCTTCACATCTGCAGTATAATATAAAAAATGAAAAAAGTTTACTTGTATACTACTGAATTACCTCTTTTCTTACCTAATTCTGTCTTTTGCGCATCTAAAAAACGGTCTCTCTTTCAGTTTACTGTTTACTGCGACAATCATCAACAGAACAATATACCACTCCATGCATTTTGCAATGAAATAAGTCACTATAATATTTAAATTAAATACAACTTTATGATAAAAACATGTATAAATATTTTAATGCTCACGCAAAAACAATGATCTGCTTACAAAAACGAAAACAAACACATTAGCACAGCTTGCCCCTGTACTCAATACTTTCTGGATTTAAACTAGCCAGAACTTGCCAGACAATAGGAGGGGTGAGGAAATTTTCGGTAACCCATAAATCGACGAAGTGAATTTACTTGTCGGTAGTTAGTGTACGGTGGTATAGGCCAAGACTCACCGAACACACACTCTCTTATTGACGAGACTCACCGAACACACACTCTCTTATTGACGATAACTCCGGACACTCGCATAAGACATGCCTGACAGTTTCATCTTCCTGTTCACACATCCTGCATAGAGGTGTGTCCACTAGCCCCATTGTATGGAGATGTTTTCTTAGCTGACAGTGGCCAGTCAGAAATCCTACTGTTAAGCGTAGGTTTTTCCTTGTCATCGTCAAATATTTCTTCGGCGCCAGCTTCCCAGGGTTGCCCAGGGTGATCCTAGCAAGACTGGATCCTTTGATTCCATCCCGTCTCTTAAGGGATTGAGCATGAGTGTAACGTTTGGCTAGTTTTGCAATTGTCGAAGTCCTTAAAGGATTGCTAAACTAATTCAACAACATGATACAGAACTGAAGGTAATAACTGGGCACCCACAAAAAAGAGTGCAACTGATCTGCCTCTTCGAGTTTCCATCTGATAGGAATTTTTTCAAACTGACAACAGTGTAAAGTACAATTCGTCATGTCATAATAACACCGTTTACTGATTAAAGCCGTAATAGCCTTGCAGGAATATACGTCTCTGATTCTTGATTTGAATAGTTTAAAACTGTCAGCGAACAAAGGTAATATTTTTATGTCTTTTTATTTTTTTTGTGACTACATTTAATGAGAATTCTAACGGGGCGTATTATCATAGTAATCATTGAGTACATGCTAAAATATATACAAGGTGTATGGCCATTCAAAGGATGTGAGATGATGAAAATGTCAAAGGGTAGCTTCAGCTCCTAGTTGCAGCTTCTTATTAAAAAATATATTTAAAAGAATTTCCAACTGTAGGTTGTAAAATCTGTTAATGTTTCGCCCAATAATTTTAGAGGTTGGCGTGCCACCCACTTCCTTGTGGACGTCTTCTTCGACGCTGTAGAACGGTTCTGGTCAAAATGGATGAGATTGTGAGCTTAATGACATTCTTGCTCCTGTAATTTACTGGCTACTGACCAAAATATTCGATAACATGTTGATTAATTTGCATCCACTTAATTTCACTAAATATTTTAAAATATTATCATCATTTTTATAGTGATTATTTCTTGTTAGAAAGAAAATAATGATTAAATTGAATACATCAATAAATTTAGTTACTAATCTATAAGATAACAAAGTCCCACTTTAAAACATTCCTTTACAAGCAATTTCACACTATACATCAACTCATATCCATATCAGAAAGCTTTTAAAATATTTGAAACACTTTCATTTGTCACATTACAAAACGGCTTCTGTCTAATCTAAATGCTTTTTGTGTACATATAATACCACCGTAAAAGTGCCACCTGTTCTCTCTAATACATCGCGCTGGACTGAAACGGTTATAAATAACATAGATATCTTTGAACTGCCGATATCTCGAGGAATTGCCGTCATTCGACCGGCATTGGACCTTTACAATTATTAGGATAAGATAAATCGGTATGTTTACAAGGATTATTCGAAGTGTCGTTGTGGCCGTAATTAACAGGTATTCGCACTTACTTATCGTAACCGAGAGATACGTGTACATGCGGTTTAACAAGCAAGATACGTACGATGGATTAAAAGCAGTGGTGGATTCAATTTTAAAATGGTACTGGAATTTTAAACATTATTTTCATTCCACTTCAGAGCTGACGACGAAGGAGGTATCAAACTACCTAAAAAGTTTACTTAATAAGAAGACTGCTCAGGTCTGGATCTCTGGACATTTTGATGTAGATGGTAATGGATGTATGTATGTATGTATTTTGGGATGACATCCACGGAGACCCAAAAGATCTATTGTGTCCCCTTACTTCTACTTAGTTTCTGAGGAGAGTCTCAGAAACTAGTAGTTCCTTTAGTCCTATTTCCCGTAGGAATTTTGGATATCTGCAGACTTCAACTTAGGTAAATGTTCCTCTTCTATCCAGTAATCTCCCAGGTGCTGTGCTCTAGGATTCTGAAGTGCTGTGCAGTGCAGTTGGAAAGTATGTGGATGCCACAAAATCTACATTCTTCTTCCTTCACTATTTTGAGCTTTTTCAGGTGCCCATTCAGGCGACAATGTCCCCTTAGGATCCCTGTTCAAACTCTTGTCGCAGTTTTACTTTGACTTATGCATTCATTTGATCTCAACAGGTTGTAGTCACCCAGAAGAGTTTTTGATTGTATAAGCCCTACTAGATCTTTCCAATGGACAGATCTTTTCTTTTTCTCGACTTTACCTATTTCTTCCAATATTACATTGGTACCTTATTGAGACTTTCCAAACTAACATTGAACACCTGGACTGAAGCAAGTTTACTATTCGACGGTTTTTGTACATATTTGATGTTAGGACAGGTTATCAGACATAACCTACATTGCCTTACAATCTTACTTTGATGACCGTGTCGTCTGAATATTCAGGAGTCTGGATTTGTTTTGTGAGATAGGAATAAGTGTGAGTTACAGTGGATTCTTGAGAATTGCAATAAGGGACGATGAGTTGACCCACTCATCGAAAAACCAACCTAACCTTGTCTAGACTGTTTGACCAAGATTGTTTTGGAAATAAAAGTCTCAGACCAAGGAAGAGCTAAGCTTACTGTCACTCCTCTCCATACACAAAATCCTAAAAATATAACAAACTATCTGGTGAGATTTTTATTTAAAAAAATGTATTTAAATTCACGTACGCAGCATTTCGTCGCTAAGGAAAAATCTGACAATTAGCAGAACCCTCTCGTTGAACATGCTTGTCCACAAGTACAAGTTGAAAATGAATTCATCGATAGTAAATAATTTATTATACCTGTTTGCTGCAGCATCGCCAGCTTAACAATATAATTAGACCCTGTGATTTATCGTTTTATTCGGTTTAAATGCTATGCTGTAAAACCAACTGAAAATTCCACCAAGTATTATACGTTCTATTGATGTATAAAAAACAGCTTACTACTTTTGTGTCAAATTTAAAATGATTTAAATTAACAACAGTAGCAAGTCCAATAGATAACACACGTCACTAGTACCTAGGATGTAAATTAACATGTAAATTAACACCCTGTATTGCTTTAACGTTTAGTGGAATGTTTAGGTCTGACCCACTAGGATTCTCAAGAAGGCTGCTATGAGATAGTGCATAAGGTATAAATTAACTATTTGACAAAATCTTGAAACTGATTAAAAGTTTTAACGTACATTGCTAAATTGACTCCTATTGGTTCACTAACATTAGATTTGCAGATTCTGATATACTCGCTATTATTTCCTTCTTTTTTATAAACCAGTTGAGGACAAACAAAGAAATTTGATAAATATATAGTTGGATCATAGATAGGGAAAAAGATTATCCCTGGAGATGAAGAAAGTATGAAAAAAATAGGGGGAAATGTATGGATGCTATGAAAGAAAGATAAGAATGAAGGATTGTAATAGGGCAAGGGATTTAATATAATGGAGAGAAACTACAAAAAACTGGCTTTCTAGTCAAACTAGACAATATCTGTATCTGTATCTGTATCTGTAGAGTAGGGAGGGTGAGTGTGGGCTCACAGCACTTAGGCTTGTACATCATCCCGAGGAGTTGTCCTCCTAGGTCATCGTCCATCCTGTCCTTCCCATGAAGGTGGACAGGTCACTACCCAAGTAACAGAAATTGATATATAAAAGTTATAAACACCTTTATAAATTCATGTTTGGAAGGTAAATGGTGCCTTAAAATGTGAAATAAGCATATATACAGAGCTTATTCAGCTGTTATAACTCTAAATAGGCCCACGTTAGGCAACCATTTCATAAGGGTATTACGAGCAACTGCATTATAACTGTTCTATAGTACTTCTATGATATTCTTATGAAGGTTTGAAATACCCTTTATACGACGTTTATATATCCTGACCTCCAAACCGCAGTAGTTATAAAGTTACTGTTTAAGGACCACATAAAGGTAATTTAGAAGTTAATAAACCATTTATATGACGTTAACACCTATATCATCAGAAACAAGTTTTTCAGAAGAAACCATATAATACTTATATAACTTCAATATTACTGAATAATAGAAACATCAATTATGTATTTAAAACTAATGCAACTGTCAATCTGCTTAGCCAATTTGAGTAGGTATGGCGTCTATCGCACACTACTACATTATCTTAACTTCGGCGATATAGTGAAAAGGGACACAGGAGTACCTGAAAACTGGCATGCCAAGCAAATTTTACTGTGAAAATAGATTACGGTACCTCGAAAAAACACAACACGCCCGTTATTTTATCAAAAATAAAAATTTTTCTGAAGCATTAATTTATTTGACAATGTTTTTTTAAAAGCGATAATTACAGTCTTCCAGACAAAACTAATTTCTGTGAGTAGAGCAACTTATTTTAGTACATAATTGTTATATTGTTCAGAATTATTCATTTTCAATCAAAATTGAATTCTCGCAATTAGATTGCAATATGGCGGTAATGGGTATGAGAAAATGCAAACCGCTAATTCAATAGTTTTATAAAAGGAATTCAAGAGCTTACATTACTTTATTAACTCCTTAATATGGATAGTTTGATAAATGTATCTATTTTAAGTTAACGCCTCTTTACAAATAATCGGTGTTGCCGATTTACTTGCCGGTTATTATCAAGTCTGACATAGTTATACATTTTGTATTAATACAATGTCTATAATAGCAAAATACTTTTCGTTAATAACTGTAGGTACCTATGTAAATTTTTCTGTAGTCTATCTTTTATCTTTTCCTCTGGTGACATTTTATTTATTATTTTCAAAGTTATTATATGTATCTATCTGGGGAATTAACTTTTGTCAACACTGTTTTTTCTAACCGGCATGAACCGCCACTTGGTTTCTCCTCCGTCAAGAGCAGTGGGAATTGGAGTTAGTCCTGACCAAGTATACTCTTTTATTTTGCTAAAAGGGGATATAATCGTTCCATTATAGTGGTTGAAACTATAAATTTTGAAATTGTAGGTGGTATATCTTTGACATATTCTAAAACCGTTTTTATTGGATTTTCAGTCCCATTATGCCAATATTCCCCCGAATCAAATGTTTTTACACTTATGTTAGGTGGTGTTTGTGAAAAAGTTCTTGGATCCTTCGGTAACGCTGCACTTGACAATCGGTTGTTAACAATATTTGAGAGTTCTTTCAGAGCAGTACCTATGCTTCTACTTTCTTTATATTAGACAATGCTTCTACTTATGCCGTACTTACTGCCCACGATCTTAATTTCATTCTGAACTGATAGTTTAACTCAAACATAGACATCATTTGAATTTTTTTCCCTCATCTTAGCAATTTTACCTTTTACTTTGCGTTCAAAGTTACCACTTTTCTTAATATTTTTCCATTTTTTTGGAATCTCACTCATAATGGCAATGTACTAATTGAATAGCACTTACAGAACTTTTCAAGCTTAGGTTAAACTTATTATATAGCACCGCTATTGAGCTGAAATATTTTATAAAAGTATCACATGTCCCTTTCTAAATAATTGTCAGAAGACGACATCTGATCCCGTGGAGTTTATCAACGCTATTTTGCTTAAATCACCAAACTATTATATAAATCGATTATATAAACGTTTACAAAGTATACTATAAAGTATGTACTTAAAAGTGTAAAGAATGTGCTTCTATATTGCTTAGTTGTCATCATAGAAAGGTGTATAGACCAGTTAAAAAACTGTTTAATAGAGGTTTTCTAATTTTGTTCTAAGATCGCTTTTATCACAATATAATAGAACTAACTAGTAATATAAGCAAATTGGTATTCCAGAGTTGTATAATAAACCAAAAAAGCTCTCCGTGAAACCGTTATAAACCACTAACAGAACATTTTGGTAATTAAACGGCTACAAACATGTTACTTGGGTAGGAGACATCTTCTTCATATCTGCAGGTGTGGGCCAAAACTCACTTATCGATGATAACTCCCGACACTCGCATAAGACATGCTTAAGAGTTTCATTTTCCTGCATAGAGGTGTCTCCACTATAGCCCCATAGTATGAAGGTGTTTCCTTAGTTGACAGTGGTCAGTCAGAAATCCTACTGTTAAACGTAAGTTTTTCCAAGTCATCTTCAAATATTTCTTCGGCGCCTGCTTCCCTGGGTCGCCCAGGGTGATCCAATCTCTTAAGGGATTGAGCGTAGGTGTGACGTTTGGCTAGTTCCGCAATTGCCGAAGTCGTTAGGCCGTAGGTGTCACTGGGTCCTAAAATTTTTAGTCCAGCTACTTCCCTGGCTGGAAAATCAGCAATGCGATTACCTTCTTTACTCCTGTCGTGCCCTTTAGCCCACCTCAGGATAATATAGCTATCAGCCGAGGCGTTAGCTGAATCTTTGTGGCACTCTAGTACTATCCCTGACACGTTGTCTGTTCAAGGCTAATAGAGCTTGTCTTCTATCAGTGCAGATTATTATGTTTTTGCCAGAAATTAGTTTTCTGGTTAGTTCTTTTGCGGAAATTGAGATACCAGCCAGTTCTGTTTGAACCACGCTGGTATTGTTTCCCATTCCCAGACAATATTATTGAAACATTTGATTTTCCAAATCTTTTTTTGGAAGAGTTTCTTATGTGCGTCACGCCCTAAAATTAATACAGAAATCCCTATTTGTCAAATAACGTCCATTCTGATGTAAATTTGTGGAGTACAGCTCTGTGGAATGATTTATATTACATTTATAAACACATCTATGATACGCAATTCTAGTTAATATCTCTATTTATAAAGATCGTTTCAGCTGCAGCAGTACATAAAGTTGAATTTATATAAAATATAAGAAATTCTGAGAAATCAGTTGAGCACCACTTTGTGTGTGTGTGACTGAGATCGTTAACCAGTGTTTTATTCTGCCTATTGCCTTATTATGTGTTCCATAATACCTCTAGAAACTACAATGACTTTAAACGCACAGAAGCGACAAGATATGATTGGTTGTTCATTATATTTATGCCTCTAGAAGTTAAGTTTCTTCACTATTATTGATTTATTCCAGTAAAAGTTTGATAAATTGATATTTTTAAATGGAGTTGCAGATTTTGAAGAAGATATTTTATACAGCATAAGCTTTTATACATAATTTGGCAAGTATTCGAAGATTTGCGTGCTCTTATTTGCCCATGAGGAGGCTGAAGCTCTCTATAATGCCACATTGAGGTTTTTTTTCTGTAAGAAATTTTTTTATGGGAAGCTTTATTTTTAAAATATGATCACTTTAACCTGAACGCATTTTTTGTTTATAAATAAAAATTCCCTAGAGCCATTAATCAAGTTCAACATTAACTTTTTTGTATCCTTTAGAATTCAAGGATACGAAATTTCAGTTTAAGAACATTGTCTTATTTTCCCACAGAGGCATTATTACATTCATTCTAATTTTTTAATGATTTCATAATTATTAAACCCCATAATTAATTTCAATTCAAAACAATAAATAATAACAATTGTTTCAGATTAAATGGTTTGTGTTATCACATCGTAGAGATCGCTTAATGATAGTATTATTTTTGCAAGTGTGTATTTAACACGAGTCAATAAATCAACTAAATACACCGCTTATTAAAACCGAACAACTCGACGATAAAAAATTATTAGCCGTCATTAAATTTCAATTGTTCAGCCGCTTGAAACTCATTAATATGACATTGACCCGTTTATATGTGATTGTTTTTTAACATTGAATGCATCGCTGGGACACATAATCGAAGAAACAAAACAAGAAATAAGCAGCAGATGAAAGTAAAAACACAAATAATTGATTTTGACAATTTAACCCCGTTTACAAATTTTATTTTTTATATCTATGATTTTTTACAAATAAATCAACCCCTCAGAAAAATTATTGTGCTACGCTGCTGATCGTATGCATTAGGCGATGACGGTGTCCGATCATTCATCAACCGTCCAATTGATGCAATCAGTGACTGACATTGCCCGTTTAATTTATATCCTTTCCTATTATTAAAAAGTCAAATATTCATGTTGAAGTCCATGTGGATAATCTGAATAACACACATTCTTCAAACTAATTGTATATAGTTCAATTAGGTTGATCTAAATTATCATACCCTAATTTAACTTTTGAATAACGAGACTTTGACACAAGCTTATTATTTAACTAATGATTAAATATAAGTATGAGGCGCCATTAAAGATATCCATGTACAAGTTTTAACGGAAACAATAATAAATATCCTGCAGCAAGTCTATTAAATCCCCCAAGGTTAACAGGCAACAACTGACATTAAAACTATATTCCCACATGTAAATATCTACTATTTTCTTTTTCCTTCTTAGTTTCAATCTCTGCAGCAGACAAAACCTCGACTAAGTACTTTTGACTATCTCACACCTCTCCATTACTGATCCTCGCTGATCACTTTGAAAGACGGGGCAAGATCCTTTGTTATTTGAATGATATTTTAATATCAATGAACTGCTTAAGCTTACTCCAAAGTCTTGGTAAAGTCGAGTTCTTGATGTATGAGCGCTTGGTCATTGATTTAAACATTTCTGACAAGTCCCCCGAGGTTCTGATTGACTCAGCCTAGCTAGATCAAATGCAGAAACAGCTTTTTCATTAACTGGCATATTCAGTTCGTTGCTGACTGAATGAAATCTAGATGCAATCAGTTACTTCATCAAATCTGGTCAATTAAAGAAGATAACTGATAAATGCATAGTTGCATTTGGGATTTGGATGTACTGTATCTTATGGATGTATAGGATCACAATGAGTATACCAATAGAGCTCATACACTATTAAAAAGGGAGATTGGAATACTTAAGCAGCATATTATGCGCAACAATAAGTATATTTTTCAGGATTGGTACGAGCAGTAATCTGCTGAATATTTCAGAATTTTTTAAAGTTACGGTTGCCTTACTGATCGTCAGTGAACTCAATAAACTAGTCGAGAACAATAACAACCTAACTATGGATTCCAGGACACACTGGAATCGGAGGAAATGAATTAGCAGATAAACTAGCAAAGAGGTGGACTGAAATACCTTTCTGGGGGCCTGAGCCCTTTTGCGAAATCAGCCCCAATGTAATATTGGAAGAGCCGAGAAAAAGAGGAGATCTGACTATTGGAAAGATCTAGTAGGGCTTATACAATCAAATACTCTTCTGGGTGACTACAACCTGTTGAGATCAAATGAATGCATAAGTCAAAGTAAAACTGCGCTGAGAGTTTCAACAGGGATACTAACGGGACATTGTCGCCTGAACGGACACCTGAAAAAGCTCAAAATAGTGGAGGAAGAAGAATGCAGATTTTGTGGCATGGAAGAAGAAACCTCCATCCATATACTTTCCAATTGCACACCACTTCAGAATCCGAGAGCACAGCACCTGGGAGACTACCTAAGTTGAAGCCTGCAGACATCCTAAAAATCCTCCGGCAAATAGGAATAAAGGAACTACTAGTTTCTGAGACTCTGCTCAGAAACTAAGTAGAAGTAAGGGGGCACAATAGATCTTTCAGGTCTCAGTGAATTTCACCAATACATACATACTGATCGTCAGCCTCCAAATGTAGAAGGATACACAAGAAGAAGGATAAAGAGAAGAGTGGAAATTTCCACCAAAACATTAATTATTCTCATTATTGAGTTAAGGCATACAAAATTCCATGTTCCTTGAACCCTTCAAGAAAAACCAATTACTTCCCTAAATTGTCGTACAAGCTACTGTTCCTCTTAACATATTTTCTCGTAAATTTAATACACATCTTCGTCGTTCAACCCCGCTATTATGATTACGTTCTTGTAAGTAAAGTAATGCTAGATATTGGATTACAAACGAAATTCAACCTCACGATTGTTATGGTAATAGAATGACGACGAAGTTACCTTAAATCAGGTTTAAGGAATAATCAAATAAATGAAAATATATGAGCGTGTCGTTGAGTGGAGACTGCGAAAAACGTTGGAGGTGAAGGAAAATAAAGTGGTGGAAACTAGTTGAAAATTTTTCTTCATTATTCGGTTTTAAAGTGAGACAAACCATTGGATTAATTCATTGGGGGGGGGGGAAGTTAGAAAGTATTATATTCTCTGTAATCTCTAGGAATTTAAAGGGTGGGTGACCCCATAGCACTTAGGCCACAATTGGCCCATTGTGCATCCTTCTGAGGTTCAGACTTCCTTCTAGCTCGTCAACCAGCCTACTTGTTTGTAGTAGGCGATAACGTCGCCGGAAGTGAGCTCCCTCATGCTGGCTTGTGTTAGCCTGTACTCACCGCAATACAGAAAACCTAAATTGAGAGAGTGTCGGACATTCACAAATAATGTGTTTGACAGTGATCTTCCTGTTCACATCCTCTACAAAGTGAAGTGTCAGACAGACCCAGTCTGTAGAGGTGTTTTCATATGTAGCAGTGACCAGTCAGAATACCCGGCTGTCCGAAGGTTTTGTCTGTTCAAAGTCACGTATTTTTTGGCTACTTTCCTGTCCGGATACTGCAGCAGTTCCTTGGCAAGCCTGCAAACTTCTGCATCGTCCCATCTATCCTCAAACTTTTCAAGGGAGTTTAGGCAGTCGAAGCCGACAGACCAATGAAAGTGCCAGGTCCAAAAGAGTTTTTGGGACGTTGCTTTCCTGGCTAGTGAGTAGGCAGACATTTACTGTGGCCCTTGATCCAGCCCAGAGTGACTTCCGTTGTTGCTACAGGCTTCGATCATGAACAGGTGACACTCCAGTACTAGGCCTGATGTGATACGTGGTCTGTTTAGGGCTAGTAGTGCTTGTCTACTATCCGTAAGGATGTGAATTTTATTACCTGTGTTTCTTTTGGTAATCTCTTTTGCGGCGATGTAGATAGCAGTGAGCTCTGTTTGAGCAACGTTGACATTACAGCCCATCGCCCATTTAATGTTCAGATTTAGAGATCTGAAGTAAATTCCACATCCTGAGCCCATATTGGTTTTAGAGCCATCCGTGAAGATGCAGATTGCGCCTTCTTCTGATGTGTCTTGTGTGTAATATTTAATGATTACCTTGTAGGTCCTATGGAAGGCATATTGTAGTGAGATTGCAGTGGAACCTCATTGAGTGCCTCAAGCCACAGGTTACGTGTCAATCTACCAGATCCTACGTCAGGCTGTACACCGGTAGAGCGTATGCGTGTCATGGTCATCAAAATAACCTCCTTGATGTGTATGTCAAGGGGAATGAGACCAAGGATCACCTCCATCGCTCTGGTTGGTGTGGTTCTCATGCCTTCTGTTGTATTGAGGCATGCTCTTCTCTGGATTTGGTCCAGTTTACGGACAACTGTCAGCTAGTTTGCTGCATCTCTCCAGGCAATCGAGACGTATGTTAGCATAGGTCTGATGATGGCAGTGTAGATGTAGGCAGTAACCCTGGGTGACATTCCCTGAGGTACGGCCGATGGTTCTGCGACACTGTCTATAGGAAATGTATGCTTTTTTCACTCTATTTTCTGTTCCATGTCAACTTACTATCAAATGTGACACCTAGATATTTCACCTCTGATGAAAACTTAAGTTCGGTATTCAGGAGCTTTGGGACTTGATGTTTTGCAAGCTTCCTTTTTTTCGTGAAAAGAACCATTTCTGTCTTCTTTGGATTTATTGCACCATTGTTCTATGATATTGAGGGCCTCTTGCATTAGAGCACAGAGTATCTCCTCAAATCTTCCTGTTAGCAGAAATACTAGATCATCTGCATGAGCTATTGTGTAGAAGTTGTATACTATTATATTATTAAACATTTTGGGATATTTTGAAGCATCTGCGTGAAAGTGGATTTGATCAGAATAAGTATTGAGTTAAAACCCAAAACTCTGTTTTTTATTTTCCTTCTAGTGACAAAATAAATGACTTTAACGTGTTGAAAATTCTAAATTTTCCAAAATCTATTCTTTTTATGTATAAAACTCGTCAAGTGAACGGTAATAAAAACCATTTTTATTACGTAAGAAGGTGATATTCTTGTCGCATTTGTCAGTTTTCTACGCGAAATAAACAAAAAACCAAAAAGAAATATATATATAAACGTCTTAAACATGTACTTCACATCAAAAACAAAACCGCATTCTGTCGGCTATTGTTAAATTGTAAATTTCATACACATGTGATGTACATTTTAAGTTTATGAGTCATCTGCAGCAGTACTAGCTAGTTGGCTAGCACTAGAAGGAACTTTACCTGAAATCACAAAGTGTTTTACCCGTCTTGAATTCTAATTTTTCCACCACGCTGTCTCATTACGATCAAAAGATCCCTATACGAAATGCAGAACAGTACTTTGGAAGGATTTCAAGTTTTCTTATTACTGTAACTTTTCTGTATTAGACTTCAATTGGAACATCTTATCGAATCTTTTTATGTTCGCATCCTGAATAAATATATTTAAAATAAAAAATCCTTCAAACCAAACAAAAATAACGTGAGTCTCATGAATAATCTATAGGATGCATGTCAGGACTATTTATAGTCATGTAACCCAGTGACATCTACGGCCTGGCGACTTCGACATTTGCGGAACCTGGGCGACCCTGGGAAATATTTGGCGATGACCAGGAAAAACCTACGTTTAACAGTAGGATTTTTGACTGGCCACTGTCAACTAAGAAAACACCTCCATACTATGGAGCTAGTGGACACACCTCTATGCAGCATGTGTGAACAGGAAGATAAAACTGTCTTATGCGAATGTCCGGAGTTATCGTCAATAAAAGAGTGTGTGTTCGGTGAGTCTTGGCCTACACCTGCCGATATAAAGGAGATAGATGTCTTCTAGTGACCTGTCCACCTTCATGGGAAGGACAGGATGGACGATGACCTAGGAGGACAACTCCTCGGGAGGATGTACAATGGGTCACATGTGTCCTAAGTGGTGTGTGCCTACTCTCACCCTCCCTACTTTACAGATACAGATAGTCATGTAACCATGAGACTTCATCTTTTTTTACTTTCACACTAGTAGTC
This sequence comes from Galerucella tenella, assembly GCA_910591685.1. Lineage (NCBI taxonomy): Eukaryota > Metazoa > Arthropoda > Insecta > Coleoptera > Chrysomelidae > Galerucella > Galerucella tenella. The sequence continues at coordinate 23,207 of CAJUYH010005126.1, forward strand.
AAGAATCTAGACCCAAGAGGCTTGATGTAACCCCAGTTGACAAATTTCTTAGACAGATTTACTCGCAAAACAACTTCAGTAGGTCTCTCTTGGAAATAATCACCAGTAAGAGACATGTGCTTTACTTCAATCATCAGTTTTAAAGTTGGGAACAGACCGAAATGAAGAATTCGCGAGATGTTTAAGAACAGCTCCCGAATTGAACCCGAGCAGCTGCCAAACACATCGTCCACACAAAAAGAGTTTCAGTTCTGTGTTCAGTTCGGTAAAGCTCGTTGAAAAGTTCGAACTAGAACTGCACTTGATACCGAACAGTCAACGTCCACACACATACTGAGTTCGGCACGTGTTCGCAAACGAACCCTTCGAAAGTACCGACTCGACTAAGAACTCCAAACGAACTGCCGAGCTGCTCTAGAACTGTTCGCGAACACCAAGCTGGAAAAAGTTCGCAAACTATTTGTAACAGCTCTAGATCTTGATCTGTACCCAGCTTAAAAGCTGTTTACGAGCAGCTCGCGAACTTTTTTCCAATGTGTACCGACCTTAACGCAGTATAATTTCTATTATCTAAAATATTAGTGAAAGAAACGTCAATATAAGATAGAAAATCAGAATATAATAAATCCTCCAAAGGACTTGACTCTGTAAAATGTTTTTGATGATGATGACTAAAAATAATTTTCGAAAAAAAAGTCATTTATTAAACCACCACCCTTTAACGCGTGTCGTGTCGATCGCATGTATAATGAAAAAAATTCCACGCAGTCAGCATGACATTTGTGACAGTGTGACAAAGAAAATTAATTCGACACATCTCTACTGCATCGGCAAACGTCAACTCCAGGAATGTCTCCCCTATAGTTGAGAAACCGATTGGTCCTTTTTGGATTATGTACTATATGATGTATGTTTTTAGGGTCGAATTTTGAATATATATGGATACATGTACTTGGATTGCAGAGTTGGAGTATCCCACTTTGACGAATTGAACAACGTAATTCAAATACATTCCAGGAGGTTTCGTTATTGAATAGGGAAATATTTGAAGTGGAATTTCCATTCAAATGAGTTGGAAATGTATAGGCTCTACCCAATTTCTCCCTTTTTAGTGTGACAAAGTAAATGCAAGGAAAAAT
>CAJUYH010005127.1:0-24344 GCA_910591685.1 Galerucella tenella
CACTTGTCATTATGCATAGCAACTCTTATAGCGACTTCACTTCAATAGTGAATACCAATTTCGCGTTTAGCAACTGACCTTGAACATAACGACAATTTACAGTTGCTATCCATAACAACTTTGCTTAGTGAATAGCCCTGTTTATTAACTTCCTCGAATTTAGTGAGCGCGTGGCAACAACGTATTTTCCGCGAGAGCAGCGGAAATCACCGCCGCCAAGACAGATAAACTATAGATTCCACTCGAACCTCAACCTCCAAGGAGGATGACGCAAATTTATATTACAGTCCACTATTTACCATTAACTATTTACTATTTATATTTCTTAGTTTTATGTGAAATAAAGTTATGTAAGTTAAACTCAGTAAATTAGTCAATCTACAATCCACGACCACGCAACATTTTGGTCCTTCGAGCCGGATGAAAAAACCAGCGTTTTGGTCCAATCGTTCCAGATGAAAAAACCAGCAAAACCTATTATGCATTGGTTTGAGAAAGAAGATCTTGATTTAAGTTTCGTAAATATTCTAGTAGAAACCGATGAGAACTTGCCTCTAACTGATTACTTACATGATTGGCCGGTCGCAGTGGAGGGCCTTATAGACCCACTCACCACAAACCTAACCTACATGATTGGCTAGTTTCACCATTTGTACTGAACGATATGTTCGAGCAATAGAGATAATATTGAAAGAAATTTAATATAAAAAATTTGTGGGGGGGGGAGTTTGATCGAAAAGTAGGGTGAGCTACATGAAGGGAGGGGTGGGTACAAATTGTCAAAAATGTAGCTATGTGATTTATGAACAGCCCCTTATGAATTGAGTTGATATAATTAATATATATATATATATATATATATATATATAAATAAACTATATATATATATATATATATATAGTTTATTTACGATAAAAAGACGATGACGTTGCGAAACAAAATATTATGATATTGCCAAGCTGTAGTTTTTTTCTTTCCTTAACAAAAACTAGAAAAGTTAATCTAATGCTAGATTGACAGTCTTAATAATAATGAATACAAATAGCGAATACTATTACTTACGTCTCTTACAGCAGTAAGCGGGAAAAGCGGCATTCTCGTTCAAAGTAGATATTACCATCTCTTGACATTTACTGTTCAGCTGCTTCGGCATTTTATTCTATACAATGCAGATTCACCTAAATAATTAGTTATGAAAATAACTGTTTTTTATCGGTGAACCATTTTACCTATTTAAAGCACGCCTCAGCGTGTTTAAATCGAACTTTAAAACACGCGCGTGTTTTAAAGTTACCGTGGCAACATCAACAACTCGAGAAACGAAGTCTAAATCTATGGTCTAAATCATGTCTAAATGACAATTTTTTCATCAGTAGTTTGTAACGTCAAAACTTTTATTCGAACAATATTTAACAATGTCAAATCTATAAATTAAAATGGAAAGTGCCGTTGGTATTGCTTGAAATATTAATATTTCGATTTTTCAAATCTTAGGAAATGGTATTTAAATTAATACTATTGACATTCACAGAACTCAATAAGGTTGAACTTCTAACAAAATACAAATTAGTTTATGTTTTTCTCATTTCCATGACAACGCAAGGTATACATCATATACATCACGAATTCAACCATTTGACATTTAGTTTTTATTTCCATCAATGATTTCCATTTCTTGTTGTTGTAGTAGTTATGGAACAGTATTTATAATTTCAAAGTGCACCAATAAAAAAAAATTGCGTAAAGTATTCGTGGATAACTGGTCTTTAAAACAGCACGACGGCGAAGTCGGAGTGCTCGAAATGCAGCAAATAAATATCCACTTATACTTTTATATACTATTTAAATCTTAAAGAAGCAATGCATTTAAAAGCAACAAAAAAACTTGTAAATTTTAGACGATGATCGAATGTCAATAAATGTCAAAACAAACTGGGGAATTTTACCAGTTGGTCTGACAACGTCTTGAAATTTTGCCAACCCGTTGGCTGTAAATTGCCCTGGCTGTTGAGAATAAATTGTATTTACGGTTAGTAAATTAATATTTATTCTGATAAGCAGAAAAGTAACTGAAAATGACTTTTTATCGTAAAAATCCTATAGTTGAAAAATTTCCTATTTTATTGACTACTAATTCAAAGAAATAATTTCACGGCCCCCAAGCAAAAAAACTAAGCTATTTCCGAATAAAACTGTTGAAGTACCTGAACATATTTTGTTAATTTGATTCAATAAAATGATTTAAAAGTGTAGCTGTAAAAGGCACATAGTAGGTCATATATAAAAGGAGAAGAACTTAGGTTATCTATGGATATTAGCACGCGTGTGCTGTCATGTCATGTCATGTCAATGTAATGTAATACTTTCTTGTAAACCCTTTCTACTTTTCATATTAAAAGTTGATAAAAGTTAATGTGTTTAATATAACAACAATAAAAACCCTCCTTGTATAATCACTCATTGGAAGTCTGCAATTTTCCCTCAAGATTTAGCTTTATTGAAGGGTAAGTTTACTTGTGACGCCCCCAAAATTGCACTTCAAGTGTAATCGGTTATGGAGTCAATTTACAAATAATTACAGCCTAGAAATACGGTATAGGGAGGTCCTTGTAGCCGTTAACTCTCACATTCTCGAGTGCTAGAACAGGATTCTTGACGAGAGTGAAGCGGAGTGAAACATCCTGCGGTAAATAAAGAATGGAATGAACGTATGGGCAGTGCTTTGAGGTATAAATTTTTTATTGAAGTAAATACCCAATCTTTATATAAATGGATGAATGTATTTTCATTCTGCTGTATTTTTTATTAACAATCATTAATTAAATTATAGCTACATTTTTAAACCGAAATCAGTATGTTTATCTGTCTTCCACATAACATAATCCATCAGCATCATCTATCGAACATTTAATTACATATAGCAGGCTAAATATAAAATTTGAAACACGCACATAGTAATGACGGGATGTCAGGAAGGTGACATTTAATATTTACGGCCAAAAATAAAATAAAAACAGTTCAACAACACTATAGCGAAACTGTTTAGTAAGAGATGTGGAATTTTAGTTATTCCTCTAGTTACAAATACACGTGTTATGTCCAGGTTCTTGATTAACGAGTTGAAGAATTCCAAAACGCTTTTCGTTGGGGTTTATTACGCCACGTGACAGATGTATGTCTACGTTACGAAAAAATTTAGTACTTGCAAACGTTCAATATTACATGTACGAGGTTAGGTTAATTAGTCGATAACTTTTTGAATGTCTCGTGTGGAAATTGTAGATGCAAAACAGCTTAGTCAAGCTGGCATGTAGCACTGACTTCTATTAGGCCTGGTTCATACGTACATTTTGTGTTGCACGGTATTATCATGGTGTAATAGAGAAGGTATGCTCCCACGGCAGACAAATTTTTGTCATGTTCTGCGCAGCTTCCAAAACGCCGCCATATTGCCAATCATATGTTGAATGTTTTGATAACCCACACAACCAAATCTTACTTGTTGTAATCCTTCATTTTTGTAATAAATTGTGAACTCTGAACATTGGAACATTAAGTGAGTGTCTTTATTGTTTAATAAATATTTTGTCTCTTGTTTTCCTTTCAAATTCAGTTATTTTGTCAAGCGTTTGATTCTCCGCGTTATTTTCTGATTGGCTGATTTTTCAATATGGCGACGCTTTGGAAGTTTTTTTGATTGGTCGTGCGCAGTATGTATGTATCTATGTATTTTGGGGTGACATTCACTGAGACCTGAAAGATCTATTGTGCCCCCTTACTTCTACTCAGTTTCTGAGAAGAGTCTCAGAAACTAGTAGCTTCTTCTTCCTTTAGTCCTATTTCCCAGAGGAATTTTAGGATGTCTGCAGGCTTCAACTTAGGTAAATGTTCCTCTTCTATCCAGTAATCTCCCAGGTGCTGTGCTCTAGGATTCTGAAGTGCTGTACAGTTGGAAAGTATGTGGATGGAGGTTTCTTCTTCCATTCCACAAAATCTGCATTCTTCTTCCTCCACTATTTCGAGCTTTTTCAGGTGCCTATTCAGGCGACAATGTTCCGTTAGGATCCCTGTTAAAACTCTTAGCGCAGTTTTACTTTGACTTATGCATTCTTTTGATCTTAACAGGTTGTAGTCACCCAGAAGAGTCTTTGATTGTATAAGCCCTACTAGATCTTTCCAATAGTCAGATCTCTTTTTCTCGGCTTCACTTATTTATTCTAATATTACATTTGGGCTGATTCCGCAAAAGGGTTCAGGCCCCCAGAAAGGTATTTCAGTCCCCCTCTTTGCTAGTTCATCTGCTATTCCATTTCCTTATATTCCAGTGTGTCCTGGAATCCATAGTAAGGTGACTATATTGTTCTCGCCAAGTTCATTAAGTTTGTCTAGGCATTCCCACACCATTTTGGAACTGATTACACAAGAGCTCAGTGACTTAATGGCTGCTTGACTATCCGACATTATGATAATCCCTTGTCTTCTGTATCCCTCATCAATATTGAGCTGGGTGCACTTTCTTTAGGCGTGGATTTCCGCTTGAAAGATACTTGGGGTTTTTCCCAAGTTTTCAGAGTGTTTGCTTCCTGGCCCGAACACTCCTATCCCAGTTCCTTCTATTGCTTTTGAGCCATCTGTGTACCATTGAATGGCATTCTTTCCAAGTCTGGTAATGGTATTTGGATCCCATTCCTTCTTGTTTTTCATCATACCGTCTTGTGGCATGACCCAAGTTTGATTTCCAAGAAGTGAGGAGGTGTTTTTTTTTAATGATTTCCTCTCTACTTAGTTCCCATCAAGTTTTATGGTTTTGAGGTTGAGTTTTCATTTCTTAGTGAAGGCTATCAGGATGGTTTTAGTGGGGTTGATGCTAAGTCCCACTTGCCTACACCAGCTATTTGTATAGTTCAGACCCTTTTGTACAATATCACAAAGGGTGTTTTCGAATTTTCACCTGGCTGTTATGACAATATCGTCGGCATATCCTTGGCAGGATATTCCGAGATCCGTCAAACCACACAGGAGTTCGTCAACCGTCAGACTCCACATTAATGGGGATGCTACTCCTCCCTGTGGGCATCCTCTGGTAGTGCAGATGGAGACAATGTCTTTGCTCGTCCTCGTCTCTGCTACTCTTGTGGTGAGCAGTTCCGACATCCATTTGGATGTTGTGCTGTCTACACCTCTTCTGTTTAATGCTCTTTTGACAGCCTTATGTGGAGTATTGTCAAAACCTCCTTCTATGTCCAAAAATGCACATACTACAGTTTCTTGGTTGTCTAGAGCACCTCGGATATCCTCCGTCAGTTGTACCAGTGCAGTCTCCGTAGATCTGCCTGCCCGGTAAGCATATTGACATGGGTGGAGAGGTAGTCTCTCTAGGATTTCCGTTCTAATATGGTTATCAATAGCCTTTTCCATCGTTTTGAGTACAAACGATGTTAGACTAATTGGTCTAAACAGCTACTTGGCTCCCCCACCAACGACCAGGTCTCACAGCTCCTTGGGGGAGGTCGTGCGCGGTAACACACCTTCTTCTCTATTACACCATGGGAAATATTACGGTATCTTCTGTATGCTTCTGTATGCCACTGTATGTGGGCGAAGAGCAGGTACCATGGGACAATTACTTTTGCTGCTATTGCAATTGCAATTCCATCTTTTTAATGCAATATTTTGCTCCAGGTAATAGATTATAGTTAGTCATAACAAAAAAAGAAACAAAACGTAGGTTTTCTATATCTTCGAATCATTTAGAAAACAGCTAATGGAAAATATAGATTCTAACTAATTCAATCTTCTTTACACTTTCCCAATTTTATTTTTATCCAAACATCAACTACGCAAACATCATCCTTACTATTTCTAAAATTATACTTTTATATATATTTATCCATGTCACTCGTCTTTATCTATATATAGATACGTTCGTGGCTAATACGAGTTCACTTTAGAGAATCGCACCCCTCACAACATTTGTCACTCAACCCCCGACATTTACCGGTGTAAAACCTCATCTCAAACGTCCCATTAAGATAATTAAAAACTCGGTCATAAAACGTTTTCCAACAAATCTTACATGCACGAATGCGTTTTAGTATTCACAGGACTTCTAAGGAATCAACTGACACTGCAGTATCTTTTAACACTCACTACATATTGTTTAGGGAACGCGCAGATTGCGCGCCATTCAAGAATTGTCTCTAAGGGCCGGTTTTACAAGAGAGATTTATACTAGGTATAGTTATTCTGGGTATAAAGTTATACCAGAATTTATACCTAGTTTAAAACTGGTTGGTTTTACGATGCTTTTTTACACCGGTATAGCAATTCTTGGAGTAAGAATTGCTATACCGGTGTAAAAAAGCATCGTAAAACCAACTAATTTCATTCTAGGTAAAAATTTTGGTATAACTTTATACCCAGTATAACTATACCTAGTATAAATCTCTCTTGTAAAACCGGCCCTAAATGAGAATAATTTTCACACTATACAATTCACAGTGTTCTAGTTTTCTCCGTAAGGCACTTATTCAATTTAATATAGTATGGAAATAAAGTATTATTTCCACTACTAGCTGTGAAGTTGAAAATATTTAAATATTTTGAGATTTCAGGGATAGTAGTTTAACAAAAACTTGTGCAACATAATTTTGTATACCCAGAATATTTTTTCTTTAACATATTTGCTGCTTGAAATTACCTATGAAGATAAAATTATTTGAATAAAAATGCCATTAGTTCAAAATTCGCGCTAAACCAAAAATGACTGATGACATAACGAGTACGTTCATAATATATCGAAAACTGACAGTGTACTTGTCAGTCAGACGACGGGGTAAACGCTTCTCGTGGTGCGTTTGCGAATTTATTCAAATTTTTTTCTTAAATTTGGTTAGTAGTGGAAAAAATTGTATATACAGCATGGTGGGGAAGACATTTATAAGCTTTGCACCTTATTCCGCTCAGTGCAAAGCCTATCGCTAAATAATTTTGGTGCTTGGTCGATAATAATAGTCTTCACCACCTTAGTGTATAATAGTCACTGATACCATTTATATAGAGATAGTTGTTAAATGGCGCGCAATCTGTGCGTTTCATGGAATTAATTCCTAAGTAGATGTAGAATGCATTTGATAGATCAGGTAATAATAACGAGTACTGCTGAAATTTCCGACGAACACAACACAGCGCTATAATTTTCTAATCCGGAAGTTGTAAACTAAGAGCGGCCCGACTATATTATGTAATGCTGATACTGGTCTAAAAATAATCCTCACTTGGTACACAAGAGCCGAGCCGCAGCATATCCAAAAATTAATTGAATATTTGGATTAGTATAACTAGTTCAATTTGCGATCATTAGTATGAGGACGATAAGATTTAATATTAATTACATGCTCTTGTGACTACAAGTCTTATAAACAAATGGAACTGAGGGAGATAGTGTAATTAAAAATCTTCTTACGCAGGAAAAGCAAAAAATGGTCCAAAATCGTGGTGTCGTCGACCTTAATATCAATTATTTTTGCAAGGACATGCCCCGTTTGCTTTACACTGTGTTATTTATAACACGGCAAATTTTAAAGTTGAACATGAAGCATCGCGGACCGAATTTAAGAAAACTAAAAATTCATTTAAACATATTTTTTAACGAGCTTCTCAAATCTGTTATTGGAACTTTAGTTCTTTACGCCAGGTTATGTTCGAGCGACCAGGGGTCGCGACGCAAAAGATCTGACCGTTACGCGTTACGTTACGCTACGTTATGTTACGTTGCTTTGTTATGTGCCTTGCTTGCGTGCTTGTGCCTCCTTAGTCTCTCTCTCGTTTACCAAGCAGCGATTCATAATAATATGCTCCTGCCGGGATTCGAACCCAGACCGCCCGCGTGCAATGCGAGCATTCTAACCACTGAACCACCGATGCTATATTGAAATTCTATGCAAAGCTGGTATTCGCAGTGCTAGTGATCTACTTGAATTTGTTCGGATACATTTTTACTATTATTTCCAAAATTTTTTTTGCGCGATTAAGGAGTCTAGCTACTTTTCGAAATACAGGGTGTTGAAATTTTGAAAACTTGAATGTTTTAATTCGATAACTTTGAAATGGATGGATAAATTGATTTGACATTTGGCAGGTAGTTTTTAAATGTAAAAGGGCATATTTTGGAAGAAATTGTAGTTTGTGCAACTAGTGTGGATATGATGACCATATCGCACGAGGACGACTCAATCGTTCAAGTGCAGCAATATAAATTCAAATTAAAAATCTAACAATTCAATTTTATGTTTCCACTAATTTTGTGGTAAACGTACAGTTCTTGAATGTCCAATTTGTATAATGCTGCGGTTTCCTTTTTTAAATATACGATGCTGTTATGAGTAGATGTTGCCATAGTCGGACTCCCTCATGAAGGGTACCGTACCATTATCTATAATAATGAATATTCTGCTAAATATTTCAAACGTCTACCTGTTGTCGTTATTAATATCAAGCAGAATGATTGTTTAAAAATAAAATTAACAATAAAAAAAAAATTAATCGCGGGGAATCGAACCCGGGTCTACCGCGTGAGAGTCTGGTGTGCTTACTACTCAACCACCAAAGAATATGCAAAGTGTTTATCTATAACGTCAGATGTATTACATAACTTTTGCTTGAAAGGAACTAAAGTTCCTACCGTGTGTCCCGCGACACGTTCTACCTTTTATTTTTCATGAACGCTATTTGGTGAAAAAGTAAGTTCGCGGTTGACAGTTGTTTTGTACAGGAATCTCTTTGTCGCATCGTATGAATAACACCTTGAATAACACAGTGTATATAACTTTTAAGTAAACTATACATTTGAAAAGATATTATTATTGTAGCCTGGTCTTGACTTGTTTGTAATTTAAAAATACACGATATTTTCAAAATCCCTCTTATTTACCCATCCCGTACTGTATAATATTTTCCTGTATCATCACAAAATCACTACAAATTCTCTTGAAAAATTATTCTCCTCACTTTTATCCGATTTTTCGCTCGAGCATGTATTTGACTTTTTCCAAAATTATTCTACGTTCCCCATACAATTTAGGAATATTTACCGGGCCTTATCCTTTAGAAATATATTACATATGAGAGAACATATACATTTTTCTTGCCCTTTTTTATCCCTACAAATCCGTGTCCGACCCTACGCATTTTTTTCCAATTTCAATATCATGAACGAACAAATCCCCTGACGCCGGAATCCGTATCTTCAGAAAAAATTATGTTCAGGAAAATTAGATGACTGAATTTGTTTTCTTGGTCATGAAGCAAGTAATAATCTTTGCAACAGTTGAATAATGTGTTGCGTACAGGTTTCCACAAAATAGTAATTGATAATAATAGTAGGATACGTATTTTTTAATAATAACCAGTCATTAAAAGCATAACTGCTCAGTGGACCGGTGTGAATTTTTGAATATATTGTCGTAATATTTAAAAAAAGCCTAGGGCACAATTAGTTTATGTTTAGATTACGCGCAAGCGTATTCAACATTCAAAATAGGATGCAGATGTACCTTTTCGTAGCGGCAATGTGTCTTACGTCCTTTTCTAATGGCCCACTGACAGTTCTCGTCAGACCTGTACTTTGTTGTTTACGGTAAATCATTATTTATGAAAATCTTATCATTATATTTTTTTAAATAATACAAAATTTTGAGAGAAAAGAAAAAGATACTGGTAATTAATAATTTCATGGCCTTTTTGAGTTTGGCTGAATACGATCCTGATGATTTTATTTATCAAATTTAAGGATAGCTAAATGTCAGAATAGCAAATAAAATAAACGACATACCCAAAACCCGGATAAACGTCACAAACGATGACGCACACCAAGAAGGCTGTTGTATGAACTATAGTATAAAATGACGTCCACGATTCCATCAGTTACATTTTATGGGCTTATTTTCATCATAATTTATATAAAGTTACTTTAGAATAGATCATGGATACAGAATAACATATAAATGCACAAAAAGAAGAAAATGATTGAAATGCTGCAAAGTTTTGTGGTATGACGTATTAAATACAAAAAAAACTGACATGTGCCTAAATAGTACTGGCACAGAATACACCAGCCAAAGAAGAAATGAAAGCCGGCGTAAATCCTTTGTTGTTTTGGGGGCAAAATTTCCTGATCTTCCAAACTGACGTTGACAAATAACGGATCAAGATACACTAAGAAAATTGTTCAAAAAAGTGTAAATTGAATGTTAACTACACGCAAAAAGTGAAACCAGAGAATCTCAAATAATAATTGTTTATTTTTATGACTTGTTTCGACAAAGTTTTAATTGTTCAACTCAATTTATGAATTGTTTAAGTTAATTCAACAGCTTAACAAATATTGTGAAAAATATATAAATAAGTTTTAGCTTCTGTTTTTGGAGTAGGTACCATCCATTATTAAAAATAATGAGCTATTGTTTAACCAAGTGATTCCCATTTTCTATATTGTTATCGAAATTATATGTGTAAGTATGTTTTTATGTAGCACTATATGTAGGATAGGGTGAGTCTAAAAACCAATACAATAATAATAATAGATTATATATTTATAATATCAGTTTACAATAAAAAGAATTTCAGTAAATGATTATAAAAAATTACAATAAGTATGTTGCTTGAATATAAATTTTTTATTATTTATATATTTAAGAGTTACACTTCACCAGATTCTGAATTAAATTTTACACCCAGAGAAAATGTACTGATATCTGTGACAACGAAGTTATAAAAAAGAAGCGACATTAAAGTTTTCTCCATAGATATCGAAGTCTTGTTGTGTTTTTTAATTATTCATCCATCACTCGAATGACAGCCACGAATTGCACAAGTTTTTGGCGCCATAACTAATAAATGTAGTTTTGTAAACAAGTTTTATTGTTCAAAACACAAAAAAATATGTAAATAATCAAAACGCTTAGAACGCTTAGAACAAAGAAAATTCTTTGGTGAACAATAAAATCACATGTTATTGACAGATAACGGTCTTAAAATGGCGACTGTCAGACATGCGCACTCAGAAAATGAATTGTGAAATAGCACAAGCTTCGCTTCGTCTTGGGATGGTGTATTCTGTGGTACTGGCTCAACTCGAGCAATCAAAAGCGTATTTTGAGTAAAATTCATTTTCCATGGTGCAAGTTGACGCTGCAACTTGAAAAAGTTGCATGCATTTGGCGTTTTTTTTTTCGTTGGGAGCGTCGGTCGCATGAAATAGAACTTGCTTCATTTTCGAGTGAAAAGTCGCTGCGAATTGGTAACTTTTCTGGTGGATTTTGTCGCACCAACCTAAAATTTCTATTGACTGCTCCGCTCAAACATTGCTGTCACTGTCAATCAAGTTGGCAACACGTCACGTTTCCCCTATGCCTGGATGAGTCGCAGCAACAAACTATCGATATGCTGATTGTACTTTTTCTCGCAGCGATTTGTCCCAGCAACAAGTCGCTGCGATTTGACGCAACGTGAAAAATGAACTTCAGATAAATCAGAGCAGGCGTTCCACAAGGAAGTATTTTCCAGGCATACCTGCGCAGGTAGACCTCTCCGGTAGACCGTGGCGTGTATGCCCTACATTAGTTTCAGAGTTTTTCGCCAGTTTGTCAGGTACAATTTGGAAGATGGGCGCTTAAAAATATATTTATACTAATTGTCATACTTTGTACTCCTTTTTGGCATGAAACAACGGATTAATAATTTTTTAGATGTTTTCTTATGTCCGCGCCAAAAAAAAGCGAAAACACTCTTTTTCTTCCGCTAAAAACCAAAACAAACTTCAACTTCAAACCCGGGCGTTCGCGTGTTCATCAACCTCCGCGCGTGCGTTTTTCCACCTACTCCTGCACATCGTCCTCTTATACTCTAGTCAAAACGCGACCGTCGCTTGTCCCGTTGCAATTCCCATCGTCGCGTCGGGACTCGTTCAAAACTCGCACCGGAGTCAAAACAAAACAATTGCATACACCGTGCCCGTGCGTGTTTTATTTTTTTTTCGGGGGGTGTGCGGAGTGGGTACCTACCACGTGGTTTAAGATGGGGTAGATACAGAGTTGGAAGTGTCAAGTTACGGTTGACATGTTTTTTAGTGGATAGGGTGATTGGGAATTCCGGTGTAAGATACCGTATGGTTTAATTCTCCGATGGTAATTTATTTATTCAAAGGTATCCCCTTAAATTATTTGAGCAGCTTGTGGTCTAAAAGAGCGATTTATATTGATTAATTTATTCATTTAACATATTTTTATATAAATTAAAATTAATTTGATTTTTAAGGTTACGTTGGATTTGAAATAAGATTTGACCTCGGAGTAAACATAAAATGACAAATTTTAATTTCTGACGGCATTGTAAAATTTCCAAATTCGTCTGTAATTTTTTCAAAAATTTTTATGTACCTACTTCAGTAGCTTATTTATTTTTTTCTCAGCTTGTAACCTTTTGTTGGAATTAATAAAATCGTTACTTATGTACTAAGGACGAAAAACTGTCTATTGTAGTCATGCCTACAAGTTGATAGACGAGTCGCAGCCGAGGCTTGCAATTAAACTAGAATAAGACAAACTCTTTTCAACCGCTGTGCACAAGAGGCATATAGATTAATTCATGATATTTGCATATTGTCAGTTTTCGATATATTTGAACCTATACGAAGATGGAAGGTACAATTTATGAGATAATAAACAGATAATATACAGTTCGACAGAACAAGAGTACAGAAAACTATTGTTAAGTACTGAAGTTTGTTTCAAAAAGTACGTAGAGTATTGGAACGCAATAATATTTTAACGAGTCTTTTAACAACCAGATGTTTATCGAATATGACACTCTAATCTGGGTGTGTTCTGTGACTCTACTCAAAATTGACGAAATATTTTACAATAATTTAATAGTAACTGTAGTAGGTACCTACTATTGGAGAATGCCACAATTTTTAAGTTTATTAAAGTTGGATCACTTCGAATATAAAAGTATGTACCTACTATAAAATCAAATTGTAAAATGAAGTGTCAAGTTTAAGTACAACTCTGTAATATTCGATAAACATCTGGTTGTAGAAGGATTATTGCCTTCTAATCCTCTATGTACTTTTTGAAACAAACTATAAGCTTTGGGTTTATAAGCTGCTGCACTAAAATAAAATTTTGAAATACAGGCTTCTACTTTTTTATATAGAGCACATTATTACTATTCAAGTCCTCATTGGTTTTTTTAATTACTAGTGAAGTTTCGTCTTCTCTTCTAATTTGAGTGATCCAGTATGTAGATGTATTCTTCTTTCATGGATTCTTGCAGCTTTTTGAACTTCTTTGTTCACATACTCTCATTGCAAAAATACCAAGGTGGTAGAGCTGAAGTGTGGATAAGGTACTTCTTCAAGATCAGAATAGGCGCCTTTTCACTTGATCCTGAATATTCCAATATTGTTTCGTCCAGGGATATAGATGAACAATATTCATTGTATTAACCTAGGTCAATAATGGACAAATTCAAATATTTTGAGAATTCAGGGATAGTAGCTCAACAAAAACTTGTGAAACATAATTTTGTATACCCAGATTGTCTTTAACACATTAGCAGCTTGAAATTACCCATCAAGATAAAACTATTTGAATAAAAATGCCATTAGTTTAAAATTCGCGCTCAAACAAAAATGACTGATGACATAACGAGTACATAGTACATAGCCCCTCACGAAATAATGTTGGTGCTCGGTCAATAACAATAGTCCTCACCACCTTGATGTATAATATACTGTTTAATAAAGTTAATAAATTTATTGAGTTCATCTATGATAAAATATTTCAACCTGAAACAATGTCAATTTGGAATTAGATACACTGTATAACACTATTTAAATTTCATATAGAGAACGACTCACTTTATTCAAAACATGTGTGTTATTTGTTTAAAGCTGAATTCTAAATTCTTCCTTAAAATAGATCACACGATTTGAAAGAGGTTCCAAGCGAGAGTATTAAGTGGTCAGTTCAAAAGCCCGATGAATCAGAAGGTATACTAAAATGGAGTCATATTTAAGTGTAAATTTAGAAACTAACTCTTATTACTATTATTAGTTCGATTGAATTATGACTAAATGCAGTTTAAAATATAGTGCTGGATTCTGTTTACGAGGTTAGTTCTAGAAGGAATAAAAAAAGCGCATTAATTTTTATGTAACTGAGTTCCTATGTAATTATAAAACAACTGGAACGCTATTGTTGGTCTTTGTATGAATTGACGTCAATCAATTTGTCAGCTTTAGATTAAAGATATAACAGCTCTGCTTTAATTTAACGTCTTATTTGTCCCTTGAACTACTTATAAAACACTTGAAAGTTTTCTCTGAAGCAGCTGGAATTTATGTGAACAGTGCCATATACGCTAGAGCAAAATGGTGCAGAACAATCAGGATCCTGATTGGGCTCCTAACTTAACAAACACATGTATAACATCCGGAACCATATGCAGGTTTTGACAAGAAAATATAGAAACCTCAGCACACATTCTGTGCCACTGCGAATACCTGACAGCTGAGATATTTGACGATAGGGGAGGAAGAAGGACAACCCTTCCAATAGCTGAAGGACGAGAGGCTTAGTCAATCACAAGATAGGTCACTATTTGGTCTAGCCAAAATATTAAATATCAAGTAGGCATAACATAAAATGTAACTTCTGAAGATGATATTTTGAATATCGAAATAGTTATCAAAATAGTGAAATTATTTAGAAACAGTTAGTTTCATTTAAAAAAATAATATAAGTAGATTCCACAAAGTAAGGATCCACACAGTAAATTAAATTTGTAATAGTATTTGGCAATTTTTGTCGATAAATATGTCGAAATAACTGACAACCGAATGAACAACAAACTGGTTGAGCGTAGTACGTTCAATCTCGAAAAAACTATAATTAATCTGCTTCTATTTACGGCGTAGCCCCATTTACAAGATGGTTCTGGTAATTAGACCATTAGTGTTCCAAAAATATCCTCGAGGAAGAGATGTAGGAGACGAGAGAACAAAGTTAAACTTTGGCTGAACTGTTTATTTTCCGAATGTGACACATTCGTTGCACCAAAAAAAAGCGCGGTGACTAATTCTACAGGAGAAGCTAATAAATTTTTGAATATGTTGTAATAGTGGTGCAATGTTCACGCTGTCGACTCCGTTTTTGATACCGAGCTCTCAAATAAATATGCCAACTAGAATTAATTCAAATGAAAAAGTTTAATTTGGTAATTAATCATGAAAATTTCACGAACTGAAAAAAACACTTAAGTAGTTGCGAGAAAATCAAATGCCAATTAAAAAGTCTACCACAGTGAATAGTGTATTATATACTATTATTATTATGGCCGTTTGCAACAATTGATATTTAAGAAGACTTAAAGTTAAGTGACGCTTTTAGAAAGTTTTGTTTTGCACCATGGACAACTGGTGATTTTAAGCTGCACCTAGCTAAGCTTAAAAAATCGCTCGCTTATACTCCACTTATCCTCAAAGTGGAGATTTCTAACCCAACATTCTTTGTGTTTTCATTGACATATTATGTCAATGATTTTTCTGTTTCCGGGTTTCCTGATTCCGTCTTCCCATTTCAAGTGTTTTTATTTTTTATTTTTGGAGAAGGATGTTTATGGAGGATTTGTACCAGTTGGATATTCTTGAAAATGGATTTCCAAGAAGACGGTACAACCGTAAAAACTATTATAAAGAATTGGATGAAAAAACCTTTTTCCAAAGGTTTCGCTCGACCAAGCCAACTGTTTTGCAGCTGGTAAAAATGCTAGAAGATTCTTTGGAGCATCCGGACAATTTGTAAGCCCATACAGGCAATTCTTTTTCCCGAGCTGTATAATTTGCCGATATGATTTTCTTATTTTTCACTGTGTTTTCCATTATAAACAATTTCCTCATTTGAAAAACAAGAATAAAATCATTCGATTTTCAAAGAATTGACTTTAACAGCTTTTAATACGTTATTTCAAACCACAAAAACGAAAAGTCACTAGAAACCATGGAGAAATAGATGAAACTCAACTTAAACAGCGAGGTTGACAAATGTATTAGGCACTTAGCTAAGAATCAGAACAAAAACATTGGTGCTTTACTGCTTAACTAAGCGACACTTAAACTCGCCCTAGCTATTCTAAGCTTATGCTTCTATTGGTGCAAACGGCTATTAATGACCGAGCACCAAAGTGCTAGGCTAATAAATGTCTTCGCCTCGTTGGTGTATATACAATTTTTTCCACTACTTGCCAAATGTTTAAAAAACACTTGAAATATACTTACTACACCATATCGCACCACTAGAAGGGTTTACCCCGTCGTCTGACTGACACGTACACTCTTTTCGCTCCTCACCTAATGCATAGATAATGATCGCACTCGTTATGTCATCAGTCATTTTTAGTTGAGCGCGAATTTTAAACTAACGGCATTTTTATTCAAAGCTATGGGCCTGAAAGACCTGTTAAAAGCTATATATACTATGTTATAAATATGCGTGAATTATATGATGTACACGTTCAGATGATATATTTACAATTTTTGTTATCCCTTTCAACTTCACTTGACTTTCACCGTCATGGGTGCTCAAATCACCACGTACCAATCAATGATGGTTGATTTTCTTGGCGCAGCGTTCTTAAACTCTCCATCAACCCAAGATTTTTTTCCTTCCAAAAAGCAATATTTAATCAGCACTCAGAAAATAATTTCTCCCAAAAGTGGTTTTATTTAAAACGCGATATCTCACGAGCTAATCGTCCGATTACTTTCATATTTTGACACGTTTGTAGGTTAGAACTAGCAGAAAATCATATGTACCGTACCGTGTAGACCGGGGTACTTTTCAAAGGATCGATCAACGATTTACGTATGGTTTTAAATGATACTAACTGTTTCTAAATGACTCCACAATATATTTGTAAAAATGTGTAAATTGCAATTGAATTAAAACCATATGATGAGTAGATTCCACGAAGTGAGGGTTTATACAGTTAACTCAACGATTTACGTATTTACACGGCATTTGTACAACAAATTTTGTTAATGTTTTTTTTTGCTCTCTCTTATCTATCGATTAACATTTAAATCTTCCCTCTGCTTTGGCAAATAATATCGTTCTTAGGAACACACGCACATACAACTCACAAAACACAAACTTCTTGTCATCTCAGAGAGCTGCCAACCGCCCAGAACACGAAGAAGGGATTTAGCTTTTGATATTAGAGGGGACCGCGAGCATGATTAATTATCTTATAATTCACTACCTGCTATTGATAAAGAACAGACATTTGTAATATGAACAGGTTACCATTTCTTTAGATTGGTTATCGCACAGTTGCGTACGAAAGTTATAAATGACTGTTAATAGTGCCACAGGCTAAAATTTTTTTGTAGTGCCACTAATGACAGATTAGAAATTCCATTTTTCGGTTCGTTTGTTCACGATCTACTCTAGATGTCACTAGAGTAGTTTCCAAACAGCCGACTGACGCTTTCTTTGGGGAAATAAAATCAGTGTTACCAAATCCCGAAATAAAACTCGGATTTATTCATACTCATGAAAACTGTGAAGTCACGTTATTTATTATTTATAATCCCAAAATCTTTAATCTACTTCAAACCTTTGGATCTTTAATCTATCAGTATGGTAAATAAATATGTCTCGATTTTAAGATAGTGTTCTCTTTCGACTCTCGACTGCAGTTATTTTTTATTTTTCCTTTCTCAATCAATTTCCGTGAATACATGCTCCAAAAAGAGAGAAGGAAAAACAACCTAATAGAATTTTCACTTTGAACGTCCACTTTCAAATTACCTCCAAGATAAACACGATTCGGCGTTTTAGATGAAAGATATTTTAGGCCAGAATAGATTGTAGACACGGTTGCAAATTAAATATGTCGAAATTATATAATCATAACCTTTTGTATAGGTGAATAAAAAATAATAGTCTAGTGAGATATAGATTGAAATTGAATACATGAGGCTATAGTACATTCAATAGCCTTCTTGGTGTGTGTCATCGTTTGTGACGCATATCCGGGATTTCGCTACCAAAGGTACGTCTGCATCCTATTTTGATCGATATAATTTCTTCCGATTGATAGGTCGCGCTTGCGCGTAATCTATACATCAACTAATCAAATTTTTCAAGTCAAAGGTTTGGGTTAACGTTTGTAATACATTTAAACGGTTCATTATTGTGATATTTTGATTAGTATTAATCACAGACCTGCATTTTTTCCATTTCTTCCAACAAATGATGACGCACACCAAAAATGTTCTGTATCTGTAGAGTAAGGAGGTACATCCTGCCGAGGAGTTGTTCTCCTAGGTCATCGTCCATCCTGTCCTTCACAGGAAGGTGGACAGGTCACTAGAAGACATCTCCTTTATATCGGCAGGTGGAGGCCAAGACTCACCGAACACACACTCTCTTATTGACGATAACTCCGGACACCCGCATAAGACATGCCTGACAGTTTAATCTTCCTGTTCACACATCCTGCATAGGGGTGTGTCCACTAGCCTCATAGTATGGAGGTGTTTCCTTAGTTGACAACACTGTCAGAAATTTTACTGTTAAACGTAGGTTTTTCCTGGTCATCGCCAAATATTTCTTCGGCGCCAGCTTCCCAGGGTCGCACAAGGTGATCCTGACAAGACTGCATCCTTTGATTCCATCCCATCTCTTGAGGGATTGAGCATGGGTGTAACGTTTGGCTAGTTCCGCAATTGTCGAAGTCGTTAGGCCGTAGGTGTCACTGGGTCCTAAAATTTTTAGTCCAGCCGCTTCCCTGGCTAAAGAATCGGCAATGCGATTACCTTTACTCCTGTCGTGCCCTTTAACCCACCTCAGGATAATATTGTTATCTGCCGAGGCGTTAGCCAAATCTTGGTGGCACTCTAGTACTAGCCTCGATATAACACGTTGTCTGTTCAGGGCTGATAGGGCTTGTCTACTATCAGTGCAGATTGTTATACTTTTGCCAGAAATTTCTTTTCTGGTTAGTTCTTTTGTGGCAATTGAGAAACCAGTTAGTTCTGTTTGAACCACGCTGGTATTGCTTCCCATTCCCCACTTAATCCTTAGGCTTAGTGCTCTCGAGTAAACTGCACATCCTGAGCCTTCTTTAATTTTTGAGCCATCTGTATACAGGCGTATTGCATTTGCAGCATTTGGCTCTGTGTTCTGTTTTATTTGTATTTTGTAGGGTTTATTAAACACAAACCTGGTTTCAATTGAATCATTGGCCGCCTGCAGCAGAGGTAGCGCAATAAGTGTTTCTTGCCATAGTCTCAACCTCAATTGGCCCACTTCTACTTCGGGGTTTACACCAGCCGTGCGCAATCGTACCATGGCCATTAACACAACCTCCTTGACGTACAGGTCTAGAGGGGTCAGACCAGTAATTAGTTCAATTACCGCGGTTGTTGTTGTTGTTCTCACGGCTCCTGTGATGTTTAAACAAGCCATTCGCTGCATTTGATATAATTTTTGGATGGCCGTTGCTTGTAGAACCTTCGGCCCCCATGCAATTGCTCCATACGTTAACATGGGTCTTATTATTGTAGTGTAGATCCAGGTGACCACACGGAATGACTTACCCCATGTGCGTCCCACTGTCCTCCGTCACTGCTCATAAGCCACTTTTTGCTCTGCTGTGTAGGTGGGAGTTCCATGTTAGTTTCCTGTCGAGGGTACTACCAAGGTATTTCACCTCTTCCGAGAAGTTTAGTTTGCTTTTGAAGATTTCGGGAGGTTTTAAACCCGATAAGGTTATTATATGAACTCAATACTAAAGGATGAACAATAAAACAATTTGTTGAAACCTCCCTTGTATTTGAAACTTGTGACGTTTTATTAATCGAGGGAAGGTATAATGAATACTGTATACAGTGCATAAATACGGAATTTTGGGAATATTAACAGAAATATTAGAAAATGTTTACATGGAAATAAAGTGCAAAAGGTGCCTTAATACGGAATTCTACGAATATTAACAAAACTATTGAATAAATTTACCTGAAAATTAATTCACAACAATAATTCCTGAACTATTTTCAAGGTGAATAGGTTAAATGAGGGAGAATGGTGAACCTGAATTTTTTTATTTATCAAGAGCTTCTGAAAGATTCAATTTAGGGGATTTAGGTTCAGCATGTAAAATTTAACAATTTGTGTCGAAAGTATGTTGGTTTGCTAATAAATGATTTGAGTCTAATTTTTGTGCTTATTTTTGCTAATTTTGTCACAGTTGTCATTTCTAAATATTGTTCATTCAAATCCCATTTTTCAATTGAAACTTCAGTGGAATTAATTAATAATATTCAAGATATAAAACATTTTAAATTTCGTTTGATAAAGCTAGCGAAACCTGTCACACATATAAACTGAATATTAGTTCAAATATGATGAAGATTCAAGCAAATTAAATTGTTTTGTGTCATCCCATAGATCAAGATTTTTTTGATCTTGTCTACCCACTTAGAATATAATGTAAATGATCCAGCCTGCCTTTATGTCCCAGATAAAAACCAAAATAACGTTCAAAATAGTTTTCTTCCATTACTATAATGTGAAGTTGTCAATTATTGCTTCTTCTAGCCAACTGAGAAGTTGAATTTCACTGTAAGTGGTTAATAATTTTTTCTATTAATATCAACCTAGATCAATAGTGGACAAATATTTTGTGAATTCAGGGATTGTAGTTCAACAAATTTTGAATACCCAGGAGATTGACATATTTGCTGCTTCAAATTAACTATCAAGATGAAATTATTTGAATAAAAATGCCATTAGTTTGATATTCGCGCTCAACCAAAAATGACTGATGACATAACGAGTACTTTCAAGATATATCGAAAACTGACAGTGTACTTGTCAGTCAGACGACGAAGTAAACGCTTCTCGTGGCGCATTTGTGAATTATTTTGAATTTTTGTCTTAAACTTGGCTAGTAGTGGAGAAAATTGTATATACACCATAGTGTTGAAGATATTTATAAACCTCGCATCTTATTCCTTATCAATAATCTTGGTGCTCAGTCATTAATAATAGTCTTCACCTTCTTGGTGTATAATATACTATTTCTCTTTAAAGTGGAATTATTATAAGTTGAGTTGTGGAAGTAATTTGAACACACTTGTAACAAAACTTTTTCTAACAAAATTTATTAGATGTGTTGCAATATTTTTATCTATATTCTTTTTTTGTCGCACATATTGAACATTTTCTTAATACGGTTTGACATAAAATATGTATTTCATTTAAATTAGGGTTGAGGTAATATTGAAAAATCCAACTAACCAATGCTGTTTATATAAATTGATTTGCTCTTTTATGCCATTTTAATGCATCAACTTATAATGCGCTGCAAGTTATAGTAGAAAATCGTCTTTTCTTGTGTAAGCTGGAGCAGAGACAACACCAAAAACACCCACTATTGTTTATATTTTCAAAATAGCGTTCGTTTATAATACAGGGTGATCATTCGAATTCCGACACATTTTATGAGCCCATAACTTGGAAACCGATTAAGATATCGAGAGGCGGTTTTGACTGAACGGCTTCAGGAATTAAGACTTTTTTTCCAAGCTGTTGTCAATTTTGTATTTTATCCCCAGACTCCAGGAAAAAACTTGGGTTTTTTGGAGATCAATAACTTAGACATTTTAAATGAAGCACCCTGTATGTTTTTGTACCGTGGGATAGGCTGAAGCTTCTACTTTTTAAAAATATGTGGTTTTATAGCAGTTTAAGGTGTTCTTAAGGAGCAGATTACCTTTAAAAGATAGACTGCAATTCATTGAATACAGTAATTCCGTACATTTTTGTCAGCGCATAACTTCTGAACTAGTCATGACATCGAGAAGCTAAACGGCTTCAAAAATTAGAAATTTTTCTCACGCTGTTGCCAATTAAGTATTTTTTCCCTAGACTCCAGAAAAACCTTTTTTTTGGACATCATTATATGTATTAAGTTATTGTTGTTGAAAACAGGTCAAACAGAACAATTTATTGAAAACAAAATACAAAAAATAAGTACAAAATTATATGTAGGTATGTGCTCAATTAACCTACATAAATTCTTTAATACAAAAGTTGTAGAATATGCCCACCACTCATGTTAATACATTTATGCAAGCGTAGTTGAAGAGTCTCTCAATATTTGTGGTTGAATATTTGCTATTAAGTTTCTTATGATTTCTTATGTTTAGCTTCTCAATGTCATGACTAGCTAAGAAGTTATACGCTGACAAAAATGTACGGAATTACTGAAGTCAACGAATTGCAGTCTATCTTTTAAAGATAATCTGCTCCTTAAGAACACCTTGAATTGCTATAAAACCATATATTTTTGGAAAGTAGAAGCTTCAGCCTATCCGACGGTACAAAAACATAAAGGGTACTTCATTTAAAATGTCTAAGTTGTTGATCTCTGAAAAACCCAAGTTTTTTCCTGTAGTCTAAGGAAAAAATAAAAAATTGGCAACAGCGTGAAAAAAATAATTCTTGATTCCTGAAGCCGTTCAGTCAAAACTGCCTCTCGATATCTCAATCGATTTCCAAATTATGGGCTCATAAAATAATAGATAATAAAAATATTTTTGAAAAATTATCTGATATTAGTATAGCCGAATGCTACTCGCGGTTGTCAGAACGTTGAGCTTTCTACTATATCCTTCAACGCTCTATACTTCAATTCTTAAAATATGAAAATCTGTATGCGGTATATAGTTGAGTGCTGCTATTTATTATAAGAGGATAATTATATGGAATTCAAAATCAAAATTTTTCTCCAATAAATTAGTCAATATGCCTTTTCGAACTTCCAGTCTTCGAATTTAACTGTCCATAATTATTTCCCTTTCAATTTTCCCTTTTTGTGTTACGTCTGTAAATTCATTAAATTCAATTACTCACAGCTTTGAAATTGTTACTTTTATTGCTGTTAAATTTATCATCATGGCCGTTCAATTCAGAACTGTGTTTAATCATATTGGCCCTATTGACGAGATGAATTACTCCTTTTATATCAGTGCTACTATAATATTTCATCTGTCCTGGCCTCTTTTGCTTATAATTCTCCATTCTCTTCTGTCTCTGCATTTTGTTTCCCAATTTCCCACCATCTGCTCCGTGTTCTTCCTCTTGTTTTCGTCTTTCATGGAACCCATATTTTTATTTTATTCAATATTTCTGTTGGTGGTCTTCTCATAATGTATCCCATCCATTTCAGCCTCCTTGCTTTTATATATCGGACTATATTCTCTCCACCTGCTTCCTTATCTATTTCTGTGTTTCTTTTCAATCTTCTTTCTCCCGAGGAGTTGTTCTCCTAGATCATCATCCATCCTGTCCTTCCCAGGAAGGTGGACAGATCAATAGGATCTCCTTTATATCGGCAGGTGTATGCCTAGACTCACCGAACAGACACTCTCTTATTGACGATAACTCCGGACACTCGCATAAGACATGCCTGACAGTTTCATTTTCCTGTTCACACATCCTGCATAGGGGTGTGCCCACTAGCTCCATAGTATGGAGGTGTTTCCTTAGTTGACAGTGGCCAGTCTGAAATCCTACTGTTAAACGTAGGTTCTGGTCATCACCAAATATTTCTTCGGCGCCAGCTTCCCAGGGTCACCAAGGGTGATTCTGGCAAGACTGCATCCTTTTATTCCATCCCATCTCTTGAGGTATTGAGCATGAGTGTAACGTTTGGTGATACTTACTTGGTAAAACAGTGTCTCCCTGTTTCACACCTTTTTTCATTTCAAATTCTTCTGTTATTTCACCTTGGAATTTTAGTTTCTCGTCAGTGTTTTGTAGCGTCATTTTCCCAAATTCCCTAAGATTCTTTGGGATTCCTAATATTTTTAGTGCCTTCATAATCTTGGGTACTGTTTAATTGATATATTATCAATAATATCAAATATCCTATTTACTATAGTTATTTTATAGTCCACATTTTTCTTTGGAACAAAAATTGGAAAGCTTTATGAAATTTATTCTAAAATTTTTATTTCGAGATATTCCATACAATTTATCTTTTTTTCAACAGCCTTAAACATGAGCACAAACAGTTAAACATGTGTATCGGTTCGGTGACTTCCGGTTTGAAACCGTTACATACAAAACTTCCAAAACTCCTGGAACTCAAGTAAAATTGTTTTAAACTGAAGCTCCGTTAAACAACATGGAAACCTTTTAGCAAGTGAAGTGCCAAGTAGTGGACAATGCGCGATAAATGGACTAAAGCTAATTTAAGGATAACGGAAG
>CAJUYH010005128.1:0-24339 GCA_910591685.1 Galerucella tenella
AAATCTTAGAACCTCTGGATTAGGGTAAACAGCAAATATTTCTTCAGTTGAAAGAAAAAAATATATTGTTACATTTATTTTTTTAAAACCACACAAAACAAATAACATAGACATATGGGTCTTGAGCACTTGAGGTAGATACCTCAGAATTTGTAAAGTTAATAAATTCAACTGATGAGTAAATATTAAGAGAAAAAATCATTGGATGGACTCCTTCTTTCTATAATATATTCTTCTCAACCTTTGATACATATCTATTGATAATATCTACATGACAAATAATATATATTTTCTGTAGAGGTACTTTCGTATTTTTATTTGTAATAATTGGTGAATAATACTTACTTTCTGAATTTGTAATGAGCCAATTTCCTTCCTGGTCTTGTTCTACTATGCCATCTTCATTTTTTAATAGTTGATGAATGTTTTTATTCAAACAAACGTTTTCCATCTTTCTAACTTCACTCAAATTTTAAATTTAAAATACCACCTCTCTTACGATCACCGATACTTTATCAACTGAGCGAAATTAAAATATGATTCTTAAAATGGCGTCCGCTACCTGAGCGCTCCGGTAGCAAAGTAGGGAAAGTGTCGCGTTTATAAAAGTTTTAAAGAGATAATTGTTGTGGAGGCTGATAACAAGCCTGGTGACACGATATCGAAACAAAAAGTATCGATACCTTAAAACCCTTTCGCTCACGAATTATTGTTTTTGGGAATGAAATTCTTTCAAATGAGATCCTTGATAATTGATTTTTTCAATGATTTTTAAGACTTTAAATACCACCTTAGCTGCCCCCAGATGGCGGTGGTGGCATGTCCGTCAATTGATGACAGTATGAGCCAACGGTTGCTATATAACATCTACGTGAAGTCGGTAACATGTTGTCGATTTTGTATTATAGACGTTAAATAAAAGTAAAGTAGAATACTTTTCAATATTTTTATCATTCAAAATACAAATTTACTTATGGAAATTCATGAAACAATTCTTATCTTTTGTTAAACACAAATGTACAAGACACTTACTACACTTAATTCTTGATGTACCTTTGCAACCCACATTTTCACAGCGTGAAGATGATTTTGAATCATCATGGATCGGTCAATGACCAACGTTGTCCCGTCTAACTTCTGGTATTGGACGTACTTCAAAGGTTGGTCTCGATATTGTTGGTTGTACAGGTTCATTCCGAACATTCGTAGGGGGTCGTCCTCTTTGTGCTTTAGGTGCTGTATCAACTACAATAAGAGACTCTGCGACATATTATCTAAAGTTAAATAAGTCCAGTATATCCTTTTTTGGTATGTTTAGTTGTTGAGCTTGTTGTCTGTATTCTAGCCATGATAAAGAACATGCAAGATCTATTGCGTGTGTGAACATTCGAAGTGTCCACTTCTTGGACCTAATAAATGTTCTATATATTTGAATCAGAATGTCTAGTTTGTCGACCCCTCCCATACTAGAATTGTATAATTTGACTGATTCAGGGCGTGACACATACACAAATTGTTTGGTGGTTTTATCCCAACGCTTAGCTTGATCTTTTTCACCTATTCCTACGAAGGTCGATGCTATGTGCATTGGTGTATTGTCAAACCATTTTACAAGTATGATTCCATCTTTACTTATCACTTTCTGTGCAGACCCTCGCCCTTGTCTCGCCATTTCCTTGAGTTATGAAGGGAGGTTTTGCAAATCTGTCCAAACGTGCTGTAGATTTATTGCTTTATTGCGTAAATATAACATCACGTTGTAATTTGAGAAAAAATTGTCAAAATATAGTGGTATATTCTTTTCGCGTATTCGATTACTCAATTTTAGAGCTACACTACCTGCAACACCATAGACCGCTTTGTCAAGTGGATCTAACTCTGTTGTAGCCCCCTGATAAATAATAAAATCATATGAAAGTCCGCTTTTACCACACAGTGCATAAATTTTAATCCCCCAGGGATTAGGTTTGTTCTTTATGTACTGTTTGACATTCAACTTTCCCTTGAAGGCAACCATTTGCTCATCAATGCACATTTTTTTTCCAGAGGCAAAGACAAACAACGAGTCCTAATTGAATCATAGAGGGGTCGTACCTTCCAAAAGCGGTCAGTAGTATTAGCTAATCTATTTTGAACATCAACAAAATGCACAGTTTGACGTAGCTTGAGAAATCGATTTACTGCCATATTATCAGCTATAATAGCTACTCTCAGTAATAGCTACTATTTTTCCAATATAAATTAACTCCCGGATATCGTAAAGTTCCTATCATAACATGGATGCCAACAAAAGTTTTAATCTCAGACAATGTGGTGAACTGAAATCTCATATTTTGTTGTGTAGCGTATAAGCTGGTGTTATCTACAATTTCTTGAAAGAGGGAATTTGGAAAATATTGGTTAAAAAAATGAAGAGGGCTTGGCAAATCTACAATAGGGCGACGAGCATTCTCAAACCATTTTATATTCGGTGTAAGATATGTCACATTTTTCATCCATATAATGTTTTCTTTCGTAGTGAGTTGATTTGTTTCCATATATTGCGTTACTGCTCACTTTGTTTCCGCCTTCTCCTCCTTCCTTTGTTTCGCGTCTTTCTGAATAAAATCCCCATTGTCATTACCCTACATTTCTTCCACCTCACCTTCCTGTGTTTCTTCTACCGCACCATCTTGCGTTTCGACTCCTTTGGCATCTTGAATTTCTTGCCCTATATCGTCTTTTCTTTCATCTATTTGCACGTGCCACCGCACTAGACTATCGGCCTGCAGGTGGACCAGGCCGGGCGGACGAATCTTATCGTCTTCTCCACACGGAACGTCCGAAGGCGGCGTGAATGGAGGCTCCCCATTTGAGAACCGAGTGAACGCAACTACTTTTGACCGATGTTGGTAGTTCTAAAAGTTGTGAGATTTTTTCATTACATCGGGGCCATACGCTCCGTGTGCCGACAACAATCGGCTCAACAACAATCTCCCCATTGGGCCACCGTTTTTGTGCGGCCTCTAAGAATTTTGGGTGATCATAGACGGCACGCTTCGCAGCGTGCGACATGCCCAGTACCTGGGAACCTTCCCAGTTAACTCCTATATCGCATATGATTGTTCGCGATTTTTGATGAATGGCGATATCTGGCTTAAATAGTGTGCCGTCGCTGTGCCTCACGTGTGGCTCTTCTCCAGTGTTCCACTGCTTACGGCAGTGCCTGGCGATCTTTCCGACAACCTCGTTGTGGCGCTTGATTCTCTCCCAATGAGTGGAGGGACATTGCTGGAGGACGTGACAAATGGTCTCTGATTTATTGCACCCAGCTCTGCACCGGCGGGCATCCACAGGATTAGACATGATGCCTGCCACCGGTAGGTTGTTGTTGCGGAGCTGGATTGCTTTCACGTAGTCACGTCCGGTCCACCCATTGGGGACGTTGTTGATCCACGACCTGGAGGCTACGTCCTCACAGGCCGCTTGTAGCCCAGAAAGAGTGGGGGCTGCTACAAGCCGTTCTTTCCACAACTGGTTGTCGGGAACATCTCCAGCCAGCATTTGCAACCGCTCAAAGAGCTTCCTGCTGCTGTCCGTTTGCAGTGAAGCACTAAGTACTATATCGTCGCCTCTCTCGATGAGTCCAGTGAGTCGTTTTAGAAACACCTGGGGTACATGATGTCTGAATTCCAAAATCCAAAATCCATCCCTCATTCTGGCGTGAAGAGCCGGATCTGGTGTGTGCTCGTTGAGGTGGAGTATGGTTTTTATTGATTTTTTCACAAGACGGTCGGCAGATCTGAGGATCTGGCCATTAATCCTGAGATTTCGGAGCCCGTACATCATTTTCGGTATAACAAAATCGCGCACCAGAGCCAGCTTCTGGTCCGGCTTAAGCGCTGCAGAGTTGACGCGACTCAATCACTGCGGAAGGTTGGCAAGCGATGCCTGAAGTATTCACCTGATGGCCAAGATATTTAAACGAATTAAAATCATTGACCATCGGTATCAGCTTGCCGCCAACCTTGAACACTGGCCGAGTGTGCGTCTTTTTACTGCCTGCCTTCCACTCGACGCAGGCGGACGAGAACTTCTCCGGATTGAGGGCCATGCCTCTTTTGAAGAAGAAATCCTCCGCCTCGGCGAGCAGAAGTGGCATTCTCTCCGGCTTGTCGGACAAAATAATAATGTCGTCGGCGAATCCCAGGGCAGTGGCGGAGACTCCGTCGGCAACTGCAGCAGCGCAGTTGCCAGAGTTTGCCTTGTCCAGGTATTCGTCGACGACAATATTAAACAGAAGTGGGCTCAGGGGATCGCCCTGCTTTACCCCCCGGCATCTTGCATTTCTTGCCCTATATCTTCTTTTCTTTCATCTATTTGCACGTGCATTTCGTGTTCACTGTCGACATCGCACATTTCTCCTACTTCTAAAAACACAATAACTCGTATTTCAAGGAATAATAATAATAATAATAGCGATAAATTTAAATCTACCTTCCAAATTTTCTCCAATTTCTGAGTCTATTTCATCATTTTCATCAGTAATGTATTCTATGTCTGACATTTCATCCACGGTTTTCATTAACTCCTCATATTTCACCGGCACGTGAGCTTTAGAGTTCATTATCAAAATTGGATTAATTATTGGAGCTAATTTGACATACCTTTCTATCATAAAATACACTGAATTCCAACGAGTTTTCACATCTAAAATTAATTTTAGAGGGTTCTCTCCTTGTTTGGATCTTAATATGTCACTTTTAACCACACTACCTCGAAAATATTTAACGACTTCCCTGATCTTTTGACATAGTAAAACAAACTCTTCAATTTTCATAATACATATTAACTGCTGCTACTATATCTGTAACAGTACTAGTAATTTTTCTATTTACTAATATTAGAAGTATCACAAACTTTTTCCAAGTTTTTTGTTATATAAACAGCTGTATGACGTTCATCTAATTCAATTGTAGCTAACACTCTACCTCTTAGCTCATTTTGCCAATAGTAATGAACAGTAATCCCAAGATAACTTGTCATAGTCATTGTTTCAGTCCAAATATCACAAGTTGAGGAAATAAAGCTTACATTTCTCGAGTTTTTGACACCATCACAACATAAAAGTTATCAAGATGATTTTTAAGTGTATCTACACTAGGAATTTTAAAGGTAGGACATAGTTGCTTCATTAACCGACGAAACCCTCTTCATCTAATAACGTTAAATGGTCTTTTGTCAACACATATAACACATATGAAATATAGAAGGAGCTTACATAATAAAGAATTAATAGATCCAACTTCAGCATAGGACATTTTACGACTGAGAGCCTCTGAGATTGATTATTGCTTCTGATGTGTTGTTTGAGTTTGACATATAATTTCAATATTTTCATTAGGGTTATTGTTATCAGTAATTTTGAAGTTCATTGATGAAATTGATGGAAGAGTATCTATTGAAGTGGACGTAGTTGGAGCAGACCTTATAAAATGCTTCTCCATTGCAGATATTTTTTGTTGTACTACCTTAGCCTTAGGTGAAATAACTTCATCCAAAGTTCTGAAAGGAAACAAACATTGCAAACTTATCCTTGCTTAATGTTCGCTTAATTCGGGCCGAGATGGGAAACTCCTGTTCGACTGGGTCCTCAACCAGTACCCAGACAGTGTTGGACTCATCCCCACGGAGATGCCTACCATTCAAACCCACCTCAAACTCGCCGTTACTCCCGCCTTGGAATCACAACCCTAGCATACGTTAAGACGGGCGGCGGTCCCTCACACACTCTCCATCATCTTCTTCCTTCTATCACTCCTACCTCTCTTATGCCATAGCGAGTCCTTCTCTTCCCCTAATCATGCTCTCTACTACCCCACTTATCTCCACTTGCGTCTGAGGAGTTCGGTACACAAATTAAAATGATAGTGGGGACGTCGTCTAGTGAGAGCCGGCGTTGCCAGATGGTTCCTATTTTACCAATGACTCGAGTTGAATGATTTTTCTTTCCTCGTATGAGGGAAGAATTCACACTCCGAAATCTTGAGTTTTTTTTTCACGTTTCACCTCTAGATCACGAAAAACATGGTTCCGCGTTTTCGTCGGTCTGTCTCTTGGCGCGATAGCGTCCAAACGAGATAAGATATCGATTCCCAATTTCTCTTTTATAATCCACCGAGGTGGACACATGCATCTGTCAATTTTTTCATAGAATCAAACATGTTGTCTCCTTCTTTTTCACAAATTTCTTTGTACATTCCGATTTTTAGGAAAACGTAGCCTTTCGCTCTAAGGTTTATAAGTTGAAGTTGAAACTCAAAACTATTATATTTTTCGCAAAACTAAGTAACTTGAAATGGAGGTAGAAGTTAGAATAGGTATTTAATTCGTTTATCACAATAACAAGCTTGGATTTCTGCAGTTCTCACTCCGTAGAAAATGTATTCTAAATGCTCAATAAACTTCTGTTTATCACCCCTTTACAAATTAATAAATACGAATATATATCATTTCAACGCCAACGGCAAGCGGTTGCGAGGGAATTCTCGGGTAAAGGACTTTACTGAATGGTTTAAAATTAGATTGGACTGGTTGAAGGGTTTTAAAATAAATACATATGATTTATAAAAAATAATAGGTTTTTTATTCACAACAAATGTTAACATTCATTACTTGAGACCAGGGCCTAAACTTAAATAACGCTTTGTAGGACGGTTGCGGGAAGATACTCATCTATGATCCTGATAAATGACAGATCTACTTCAGGGGAAAACCAGTGTCCCACCCTCACCTCCTCACCAAACCCAACATTCCCTCCCCTCCTAGTACCTATATTGCCCACTATACCAATAAAATACCCTATAACCATAATAATTAAAAATTACAATTTCCAAAACCAACTAAATAGAAAACAAAACAAAAAATATATATAAATCAAACCAAATTGTTTAAAGCATTTCTTCAAATGCTCGTAAAGATATAAAATAAAAAATTGAAAATAATTGTATCTACCTTTATCTGAAATTCCTGATGATGGGTTTTTGTTTAATTTAGCTACTAGGTGTATGTATTTATGGTTGAAATGATACCCTTCTTGGTGTGCGTCATCGATTGTTAATCTTATTCTATCACATTACGTGGGAAGAAATGGAAAAAAGGCAGGTCTGTGATTAAGCATAATCAAAATATCACAATAATGAACCGTTTGAATGTTTTACAAACGTTAACCCTAATCTTTGACTTACAAAAATTTGATTGGATGATGTTTAGATTACGCGCCAGCGCAACCTATCAATCGGGAGCTCAAAATACTATGAAGGCGTTACTTTCGTAGCGGCAATGTGTCTTACGTCTTTTTCTACTGTCACACTGACAGTTCTTATCAGTTGTGTACTTTGTTGCTTACGGTCAATTATTATTTATTTGAAGTGAATATTAATCTTATTGTTATATTTATCAACAATTTATCATTTATATTTGTCAATGTCCAAGATGGCGCCGACTGAGACGGACGCGAATAGTGCGTGTGAATGCAAATACTGTAAGAAAACAGTGCAAAATAGTCTAAAGTGCATAAATTGTGAATGTTGTTACCATCCATCGTGTGGACAACGAATTGCTGTAAAATTCATGTGCTGCGAGGCAATGAATAGTATAAATAGTGACAACTCTAAACTTTCTCAAGCAGATTCCAATGAGGACATTTTAAAATATTTAAAACTTTTAGTAAATGAACAAATATCAACAAGCTTAATTCTAAAAAATCTGCAAGAGAAGTTTAATGAACTAGATGTGAAATATGAGCAATTAAAAAAAGAATGCGTAGAATCCAAGGAGTTAAAAACCGTAGGAAAAAATCAAATAAGAAATCATAACAGGCAACAAAAAACAGGTGAACTTTCGAATACCGATTCCACCTCTACCAGTAGTGAGAATGTACGTAACCTTGACTATCTGTCAAAAACATCAGAACAAAAATCAACGTCAAAGAATATAAACAACAATAATGGAGGCAAAAAGACTTCGTCCGAGTCTGAGATTGAAAAGAGCCAGGTAAATAACTCAAATAATGCAAGTACTAGTAAAACTACCAATTTACTGGAAACTGAAAAATATCAGAGAAATGCTATGACAAAAATAATTGGTCTAGGCGATGGAGAAAATTCACATCGCGAGCAAGAGGAAATGAAAGGTTTCATACCAGTACAATCAAGAAAACGCCGTAAAATCAACTACGGAACAGGCGAGGGAGATAATAATTTAAAAGGAAAAGTTTCTGGAAAGAAAATCTGGCTATTTGTAACTAAAATACCTAACGACACAACTAGTGAAAATATTCATAACTTCCTAAAATCCAAACTGAATTCACAAGAAATAGATGTCAAAAAGCTTGATGTAATGAACCAACGTATTAATAACCAATCGTTTATGATAGGTGTAGATCCCGAGTTTAAAGAAACAATCTATAGCAATAGTTTTTGGCCCAAGAATATTGGTTTTGAAAGGTTTAACTTCCAACGAGGCAGAAGATTCTTGCAAAACAATGAACAAGCTGAAAATCCTAATCAACCAAGTTCTTTTCAGGATGCAACAGGTTTTGCACTAAAACCTTAATCAATAAGACGAAAGGTCTCACAATTATTCACTCAAATATCCAAGGTGGTTTTCCTAATAAAGTAGATGACTTAAACATTATAGTGAACCAAAAAAAGGCAAATATTCTATGTACAAGTGAACACTGGAGCACTGATGAAGAAATTAAGATTACACCAATTAAGGACCTAAGGTTAGTGGCACAATTTTCCAGAGCAAATAGACAAGGAGGAGGTGTGTCTATCCATTCCGAACAAAATATGCTGATTGAACCATTAGTGATATCAAATACTCTTGAGGAAGAATTTGAAGCATGCGGTGCAAAAATGAAACTACCGGAGAGGAATGGTAACATATACATCATAGTGATATATAGGCAGCCAAATTATAAAAATTTTAACAATTTTCTGAAGCATCTTGAATTGTTATTGTATAATATTTTTAAAAATGGTAACTTGTATGTAATATGTGGGGATATAAATGTGGATTTTTTGAGAGATAGTAATGAGAAGCTCAGCATTGTTAATTTGCTAGACGAATATGGTATAAGACACCACATAAATGAAGCTACAAGAGTAACATCTACTACCGCTACTTGTATTGATAATATATTTTCAAATATTGATGAGTGTGAGGTAAGTGTGAATGAATCATTTTTCTCAGACCATACGTATCAGGTAGGTTCCTTTAATAATATTTATTGTAACATGACGAATAATAACAATTTTGTTCAAATGAGACAGTGCAATGATTCTACTATACAAGTTTTTCAGAATCACTTACTTAAAGAGAGCTGGGGTATAATGTATCAAGCAATTGATTTTAAGGATAAATTCTCTATATTTTATAAAGATTTTCTTTATTATTACAACCTTGCATTTCCTGTAAAGAATAGATGTATAAAACAGACCAGAGGGAAGTGGTTTTCTCCTAAAATCCAGCAAATGCATTCTCATCTTTGTGAAATGAATAAATTACGGAAATCAATAAATAATCCTTGGTATACAGAAAGGTACAAACAATATAAAAAAGAATATAAAGCACTAGTAAAAAGTCAACAGAGGACTACTAACAACCAAAGAATTTTAAATTCACAAAACAAAATACGTGAAAGCTGGAAAATCATAAAAGAAAGTAAAGCAGCTAAAAATAATGGTGCATTTACTGGCTTTCGGGAGGAAGATACTCAGTTAGAAACAGCAAATTACATAAATGAGTATTTCATAGAATGTAATAAGAGTCAACAGATACCAAATGACAATAGGCAAATACAAGGTTACCATTTAAGTTTCTTTTTAACTCCTACAACACCTGAAGAGATCATGTCAATAATACAAAAAACTTCTGATAAATTCTCCCCTGGCGTGGATGACATCAACGGTAAAGTGATTAAGGCTGTTGCTCCACTGATTGCTGAACCATTGTGTCATCTAGTCAATGAGTCATTTTCAAGTGGAATTTTTCCTGATATAAAGGAGTCAAAAGGTATACCTGTTTTTAAAAATAAGGGATCCCCTAATGAAATTAGGAATTATAGACTAATATGTATTCAGTGTCAATTCTCAAAAATCTTTGAATTAGCATATTCTAACAGGTTAACTAGATATTTAGCTTCATTCAATCTACTCCCTGATATACAACATGGATTTAGAAAAACAAAATCAACTGAAACTGCGATTCAAGATACATTAGTACATCTATATAACTCATTAAATAATAAACAACACTCATTGTGCCTGTTTTACGATTTAAGTCGTGCTTTTGATACAATAGACCGAGGTTTATTGCTGATGAAGCTGGAAGCCCTAGGTGTAAGAGGATTACCATTTGAGTGGGCAAAATCGTACCTGTCCAATCGTACACAAATATCAATGTTTGGTAGTACTAAGTCACTCTCAAGGGAATCAAATGTAGGAGTTCCGCAAGGGTCCATATTGGGTCCTTTATTTTTTATTATTTTTACATCTGACATCAAAGAAATTTGTAAATCCCCAGATCAAATAATTTTGTATGCAGATGACACAAATTTCTTTATATCTGATACGAACCTAGACAGACTGGTAGCGAATGGTAATCTATCTTCTAGGGAGTTTAATACTTACTGTGTTAGTAATGGACTTCAGCTTAATTCAACAAAAACATATTTCATGAGATTTTTGCCAAGAAATGTGTCACCTAATTATGACCTTTATTTAAACATCAATGGTAATTCTATTCAAACTTCAGACACAATTAAATTTTTAGGTATGACACTGGATCCAAAATTGACTTGGGAATCACACATAAAAGTAGTTTGTTCTAAATTAAGCACATGCTGTTACATAATGAGAAATCTCAGGCATACAGTTTCATTTAATGTATTGATAATATTGTACTTCGGTCTAGTGCAGTCAGTATTGCAATATGGTCTAATATTTTGGGGTTCATCTGCTCATTTAGACAAAGTTTTGTAACACAAAAGAAAGTCATAAGAACTATGTTTAATGTTCATCCATCTACTAGTTGTAAACAATTATTTGTCAACTCACAAATTTTGACATTGCCCAGTCTATACATATTTAGAGTAATTCTTTACATTCGTAACAATTTAAACAAGTTTGAGAGGAATGAGGAGCTACATTCTCATAATACCAGGTTAAAAACGGATCTGCACTTGGCCTTCTCAAGGCTACAAATTGGGCAAAATTCACCTGATTATATAGGCATCAAGTTATACAATAAAATTCAAACAATAATAGAGAAAGATAGTTTGACATCGACATTGGCATTTACATCCAATGTAAAAAAGTTTTTAATTAACCAGGCATTTTATTCAGTGACTGAGTTTCTCAATTATTATAAATAAGTCTTAGAGTATTTTATTTATTTTGTAGACCACACATTTGTATTTTCCTACGGGATTTTATTTAAAACTGTATTTTGTATTATCTGTATTTTTTATATTTTGTATTATTTGTATTTGTATTGTATTGATTGACTAGTCTTATAAGTTTTTTTATATATTGTGTATTTTATATATAAAAATTTTAATGACGTAATAATAAATCTAATCTAAATCTAAATAATACAAAAATATGCCTAGATACTCGAAAAAACATCAGCATTTCGGAAGTTCTGGTATATTTTCAGAATTTGGCTGAATACGATCCTGATGATTTTATTTATCAAATTTAAGGTTAGCTATATGTCAAAATAGCAAATAAAATAACAACAATTTCAACTATACACATATTATATTTAATTGCAGAGTCTATACATGAGAATTGAAACTGATGTATACATACACAACAATCCAAACACACTAGTTGACAATTGCTGCAATTAGCTTCTTGCTTCTGAACTAAATACATTTATTGACAAGTTTCTGATAAAACTTCCCAACCATCATTAGATAGTACGACTTTCGATGGGTCAATTTTTTCCATAGTACGATGTCTTGATCTTATATTCGCAATTTTGCTAGAGATTTTTCCTTTATTATTCACTAAAATAAAATCCC
Source organism: Galerucella tenella (assembly GCA_910591685.1). Taxonomy (NCBI): domain Eukaryota; kingdom Metazoa; phylum Arthropoda; class Insecta; order Coleoptera; family Chrysomelidae; genus Galerucella; species Galerucella tenella. The sequence goes on from CAJUYH010005128.1 coordinate 12,074, forward strand.
AAATATATATGCACACACAATGGGTGCTATTGAACCTTGGCTTCTTAACCTCCTAAAGTGATTACTTCTCTCACTTACTTCAACAAATATAGTACAAATTCAACTTTCATTAAGTCAAAGCTGCTGGAACTACTTGACAGTTATAATGGTTATCAATGCATATACACAGATGCTTCTAAGGACGTTAGAGTCGTTGGAGCTGCCGTAGTCACCTTTTCTCAAAAACTAATGTTTCATCTTCCAACTTGCACTACAATACTTTCAGCAGAACTCTACGCAATCTATCAAGCCCTCATATATATTAAAAAAGACGACAGCAATAGTAATCAGTCTATTATTTTAAAGGACTCACTCAGCTCCATAACTTATATACAGCAATTATACCCGAATCACCAGACTGTTATTGACATAAAATTCGAGTTGGCCAATGCTGGAAATCAAAATAAAACAGTAATTTTCATCTGGATTCCATCCCATATTTGTATCATCGGCAACGAAGAAGCAGATAAGTGTGCTCGCGACGCAATCTCCAACTGTATTGCTACGAGTGTAAATAGTGTTATTAGTGCGGATTTTAAGGTGTCTGTCAAAAACAAAATGATTGAATTTTGGCAATCGGAGTGGAATAACGATATATCTAAATTGCATGAAACTAAGCCGTTGTTTTACAAGTGGCAGTGCTCTTCCATCAGTCGGTCGTGTCAAGTCAAAATAACAAGAATGCGTTTAGGTCACACAAGATTTACGCACGACTACCTAATGAAAAAAGAAGAGAGCCCGATTTGTGATACATGTAATGTTATTATCACGGTAAAACACATATTGCTAGACTGTAAAAAATATGATATTCAGCGAAAAAATGCAAATTTACCATATGTACTATCGTCCATTTTTGATAGAAAATACGAAAATAACCTATGTCAATTTCTTAAGTCTTCAAAGTTGTATAATATTCTGTAATTCATGCATCTCTACCTAATGTACCTACATTAAATGGTTTCTGTCGCTAATAACCCCCAGCGGTTGATGCGACAATAAATCGGGAAAAAAAATTTTGATATCATGTTATGTACTTTTACTATAAACTTAATAGGAAGAGTGGTCAATAATTAAGTAACTACCTAAATATGTAGTCAAACTTCAGAAATTTAATTTGTTTGCCAATTTTTAAATACAAAATGAAGTAGGTACCTAATTTTAAAAATACAGATGGCTTAACTGATTCACGCTGTCCAAAATTTTCAATATTATTCTCACCTATGACCCTGTCGATTAATTTATCTCTGACTTATCGCATTATATCATGAATCCCCTTGTCCAGTCTCTTCACATTTTTGCCCTTTAAAAAGATGTATTTTATTGAACAATGCATCCTCTCTAAATGCATATTAGTATTTATTCCTGCATGTAATCTAAAAGAGTACGCCCAATATTCATAATTACTGGCATAGTGTTCTTTGAAATATTTAATGAAAGGTAGACATTCTTTATCATTAAGTCTACAAAATTCTTGTAACATTTTTTCAAATGCAGTTTTGTCTCTTTCAGTTAGGATTGTCCTTAAATGTTTATAAATTGAAACCTAAAAATTAAATTAATAAATTAATTCTATGTAGAATATTAGGGCATACAAAATTAATAAGTATATGAAAATAATAGTATACTACCTGAGTGTCCCGAGATTTAATTTTGTTCAAGTTCTTCCTCCAGGACCTGTCAACATGCCAAGTGCAATAGAGTCTGAGAGCATTTTGGAAATAACAAAAATTAGGTAACTAAATTTTCAAGGACTGAATTTACCTTTTTTCTGGAATACCCATTACGCTGATCCATGCATTATAGAAAGTGTCTGCTAAATCCGACATAAACACTTTTGGCTTGAGGACTTCATTTAACTGATCCTTTAATGTTTGAAAGAAAATTTCTAGAACATGCGTATCTGATCGATTATATATGAGAAAACCACAAGGAAACCCTTCGTAGCTCGTCCAAAACTAATATTGTGCTCAATTCGAAGTCATAACTATTTAAGCCATGAGTACCATCTAAACAAATGACGTCATTTCCATATTTTCTTAAAATATCCAATTGTGCCTCCGTAATAATAATTAATATGAAATCTTATGACTTTAGATATGGGTGTTGTTCTGTATAGATGCCTTGGGGTTTATAAAATAAAACACATTTACCTTCGTTTTGCATTTCTCTAACCCAAGCATCTACGCTTATAGCATCATCCCTATGCCGAACTGCCTTTGATTGCAAATTATATGCCGTTTCAATATTGTATAAGTCTTTACGGGTTAAGAGGTGTATCCTTTGCACAGAACAGTCATAAATTGAATCTCTGACTTCATCCAATATATCATCATAGGGGATTTTTAGGGCAATTTTCTTTGCTAATTCCTGTTTTTCAGTAGGGGTTGATGTTAGGTACTTTAGTTCATTTTGATGGCCTATATGCCTAGGAGAAAAATAAATAATGCAAGTGCCATTATCCTTTAGACATTTTTGTTTAATTCTTGAAGGACAAAAGCTATTTATTTTTACTCTTCCTTGTGTTTTCAATGATCCCAATTCTTTTCCTCTCGTAATGTAACAGCCAGAACGATGACAATTAAAGTTTGTGATCGTGTGCTTTGAAAATTATTCAGTTCCTTTATTAATATACTTTGAGTTTGTATCAGATTCTATTCTGCTTCTCCACAACAAAAATTCATTTTGACTTGCAAATGTAAATGTTTCCTCAACAAATGAAATATTATGGACAATTTCATAATGTTTATCATTTCATATCGAAATCTAGCATAAAATTCACACATAGAGCAACGTTTTTTGTTTTTTTCTAATTCTGAGTGGGCTGGTTTACTTTTTACCATTATGGAAGGGTCATTATGAACTATTTTCCTGTGTGCATTGAAATGTTTTTTTCCAGTAAAGTTTCTTCCACATTTACAATTAAAATTATAATTTGCAGGATTTTCGCTTTTTCGATACCTGTCGATAGCTGGAATATGAGTCGTCTGGACTGTGGTTGGAGTAGGATCCTCATCCTCCACCTTCATATCTTTTAAAAGAAAATATAAGTTTTCAACTGATTTTCAATTTAAAAACCTACGTACTTACCTAACTGGTCTGTTTATTTCACTTTTATTAAGGCACTGCGAATACGAATATAATGTGATTTCCAAATGAACCACCAGCACAAAACAGTTAATTTGAATAATTTTAGACACGTTACTTTGACTCAAAAATAATTAAAAACTATTGACATTTACATAACCTCTAATATTTTCGCAGTATGGCATTGCAGTCAACCCGTACAAGTAAAAATTGGCAACACAGGCAGACATAAGCTAATTGTGTACCGAACTCCCCAGACGTAAGTCCCCAAGTAACAAAAATTGATATATAAAAGTTATAAACACCTTCATAAAATCATGTTTGGAAGGTAAATGGTGCCTTAAAATGTGAAATAAGCATATATACAGAGCTTATTCAGCTGTTATAACTCTAAATAGGCCCACGTTAGGCAACCATTTCATAAGGGTATTACGAGCAACTGCATTATAACTGTTCTATAGTACTTCTATGATATTCTTATAAAGGTTTGAAATACCCTTTATACGACGTTTATATATCAACCTCCAAGCCGCAGTAGTTATGGACACCCTTATAAAGTTACTGTTTAAGGACCACATAAAGGTAATTTAGAAGTTAATATACCATTTATATGACGTTAACACCTACATCATCTGAAACAAGATTTTCAGAAGAAACCATAATACTTATATGACTTTAATATTGCTAAATAGTAGAAACATCAATTATGTATTTGAAACGAATGCAACTGTCAATCTGCTTCGCCAATTTAAGTAGGTATGGCGTCTATAGCACACTACTACATTATCTCAACTTCGGCGATATTGAAAAGGAACACAGGAGTACCTGAAAACTGGCATGCGAAGCAAATTTTACTGTGTAAATAGATTACGGTACCTCGAAAAAACACAACGCGCCCGTTATTTTATCAAAATTAAAAAAAATTCTGAAGCATTAATTTATTTGACAATGTTTCTTTAAAAGCGATAATAACAGTCTTCCAGACAAAACTAATTTCTGTGAGTAGAGCAACTTATTTCAGTACATAATTGTTATAAAATTGTTCAGAATTATTCATTTTCAACCAAAATTGAATTGTAGCATATCACTCGCAATTAGATTGCAATATGGCGGTAATGGGTATGAGAGAATGCAAACCGCTAGTTCAATAGTTTTATGAGAGGAATTTAAGAGCTCCTATTACTTTATTAACTCCCTAATATGGATAGTTTGATAAATGTATCTATTTTAAGTTAACGCCTCTTTACAAATAATCGGTGTTGCCGGTTTACTTACCGGTTATTATCAAGTCGGACATAGTTATACATTTTGTATTGATACAATGTCTATTATAGCAAAATACTTTTCGTTAATAACTGTATGTAAAATTTTCTGTAGTCTATATTTTATCTCTTCCTCTGGTCTCTGGTGCCATTTTATTTATTTTTTTTCAAAGTTATTATATGTATCTATCTGGGGAATTAACTTAACGTTTGACAACACTGTTTTTTCTAACCGGCATCAGCCGCCACTTGGTTTCTCCCCCGTCAAGAGCAGTGGAAACTGGAGTTAGTCCTCACTAAGTCTACTCTCTTATTTCGCTGAAAGGGGATATAATCGTTCCATTATAGTGGTTAAAACTACAATTTTTGAAATTGTAGGTGGTATATCTTTGACATATTCTGAAACCGTTTTTATTGGATTATCAATCCCGTTATGCCAATATTCCCCCGAATCAATTGTTTTTACACTTTTGATAGGTGGTGTTTGTGAAAAAGTACTTGGATTCTTCGGTAACGCTGCACTTGACAATCGGTTATTAACAATATTTAAGAGTTCTTTTATGCCGTACTTACTGCCCACGATCTTAATTTCGTTTTGAACTTATAGTTTAACTCAAACTTGACATCATTTGAATTTTACCTTGCGTTTAAAGTTACCACTTTTCTTAATATTTTTCCATTTTTTTGGAATCTCACTCATGATGGAGAATTTTTCAAGCTTAGGTTAAACTTGTTATATAGCACCGCTATCGAGCTACAATATTTTATAAAAGTATCACATGTGCCTCTCTAAATTACTGTCAGAAAACGACACTGATCCCGTGGAGTTTATCAACGCTATTTTGCTTAAATCACCAAACTATTATATGAATCGATTATATAAACGTTTACAAAGTATACTATAAAGTATGTACCTAGAAGTGTAGAAAATATGCTTCTATATTGCTTAATGGTCATCATAGGAAGGTGTATAAACCAATTACAAAACTGTTATATAGAGGTCTTCTAATTATGTTCTAAGATCGCTTTTATCACAATATAATAGAACTTACTAGTAATATAAGCAAATTGGTATTCCAGAGTTGTCTAATAAACCAAAAAAGTTTTCCATGAAACCGTTATAAACCACTAACATAACATTTTGGTAATTAAACGGTTACCAACATGTTACTTGGGTCTTATCTCCATCCATTCCTCCTCGCCCCTCAACATAATCTCCACCATATTTTCCCAATACACCGCCTCTCCCAGTTTATTTTCTAACTTCTTCAAAACTTCCTCATTCTTCCAACATCTAAACACATGTCCCACATCATCCTCTCGCATCATGCCCTGTGAGCACCATCGCTCCTTTTAGCGCGCCCTCATACTCATCCCACCTTCTCTCCATTTCCTCATCCATCCATTCCTGTACTTCATCTTTGCTCGCACTCCTCCAGCGTTTCTGTCTGGCTCTAGCCATCAAGTCCAATGAATAGGACCGTGACAGCACTGCTGCTGCCAGTCCACCCACAGTCCTGTACGCCTGCACCACCCTCAGAAGTATTCCTCTCTGCACCCGCAGGAGTGGTCTAACCCTCGAATTCACCCCTGCTTTCTCACCCCACACTTCCGCGCCATACAGCACACTCTGCTCTACCGTCCTCCTCTTCCATTCTCCCGGTCCTTTCACATTACCCATCAATCTTCCTAGCCACTCTGCCCTTACTTTTGCCTTCTGTACAGCCTTCAACCTATGGGTTTTGAAGGATAATTGTCCATCCTACCACACCCCCAGCTACTTCACCGCTTCCTCCATCCGAATTTTCTTTCCCTTCACCATCACCCCCACCTTCCTTGCCTTGCTCCGCCCCTTCACCAGTAGCCCCACCGTCTTATCCTCAGTCACTTCCAGTCCACACCGCTATATCTTCTCCACAATCTTCCTACACATCCTCTCCGCCTTTCTTTCTATCTCCACCTCTCCCTTTGCCGTACATACCAGACATACATCGTCCGCATACACCGTAATCTCACATTTCTCTTCACATGCTATCCCACTAACTTCTTTCTGCCTCGGCCTTCGTCCACTTCCATCCCCACTCTTCCACCAATTCCTTTCTCCCTCCTCTTATAGTCGTCTCCACATACCTATGTAAACTCAAGCTTTCCTCATCCTCCAGTACCCTCCAACTACACACTCTTTCCCCCAGCCATTCATCACACGCTGTTATGTCAATAAATGATGAACCCCCGTCACCCCTCACGAAGGTGGACAACAGTCCATCATTCAGCACCGCCAATCCGTTGGATGTCAACACTTCCTCCAGGATCTCTCCTCTCCTGTCCGTTGTTCTTCCTCCCCAGGCAGTATTCTTGACATTGAAGTCGCCTGTCACCATTCTTCTCATAACTCTCCTCTTCCCTTTAGACACCCTAAGATTTTCCTCCAGTCCTGTCATACTCCTCTCATATTCTTCAAGGCTGACATTTGGACTTATATACACACTGTACACCACCATGTCTCCAATTCGCACTATCACCCAACCGTTACCCTTCCTCACTTCATCCGCCCTCATTCCATCTCCCACCACTCTTATTCCTGCCTCTCCTGTATCATCCATTATCCAACGTTGCTCTCTCAAATATCTATCATTCACCTCAGATCCACACACCACATACACTTCCCTCCTACCAATTACCTCATCTAGAACATCATGTGCTACTCTGCATTTCCCTAAATTTATTTGTAACACCCTCCATCCCTCACATTTTTTCTTCCCGAGGTCTGTTCTCCCCTTCCTTCTATTTGACCGGACTTATTATCCTCTAAGGGTTCCAGAGGGTCCCTCCCATTTTTTCCATCTTCGTCTCCATTAACTACATCAACTACCTTCCCCCCCTACTACACTCTGTCTCCCCTGGCTTGTGTCCCTTTCCCCAAATACCCTAGAAAGGAAGGCTTGCCGACAGTCTCTGGCCATGTGCCTCACGCTCTTACATAGCCAGCATTCCCTTATCTTCTCTACTCTCTTTGCCTCACATCCCGCTACCTGATGGTCCTTCATTCCACAACCAAAACGTCTGCCCTCCTCTCTCCCCTCTATTATAGTCACCCTATTCAAGTCCAACTTAATTTCCCGTTTTCCTAGTGAGGCTACCGCCTCTTCACATTCCACCCTCACCACCGCCATTTTCATGCCGTTCCTCTCCCTCACCACTTTCAACACACTTGTCTCTTCCCCAATCAATTCCTCTATTTTCTTACTCACCACTCCATCTTTCATTCATGGGTCTATCCCTACCGTCTTAATAGTTTTATGTTTCCCTCCCCGCATCCACTGCCCTAGCTCCTGTCACCTTTTTCACCTCCTTCAGAATTCCCTTCACCTCAACCCCCTTCTTCGCCTCTATAACCACTGTTACGGTCATTTCGTGTCCGTAACAACGTTTTAAGATTAATTGGCATGTTTCTGTTTTTTTTATATGAATACAGGTTTACGTTGTTTATAATTATAATTATTAAATTTAGTTCCCACCTCTAGCTCAATTTGCAATACATTCAACAGGTATGTTAAAGTATTTCTATTGCCAGTGTGAAGACCATAAAATAAAGCAATGTTGTCGGATATATTTTCTAAAATTGTTAGGCTCACTATACAAATGTTTCCCATTACTTCAGTAAACTGTCAGCTCGTGATGTTCTCAGAAAACTAGTTTGGAAATATTTAAAAAATATATATAATATAAATTTATTGGTAAGCATGAAAAAAAAGGCGCTCGAAATTTCTGTAAAAAGAGAAATTAATTAAAACAACTTCATGTATGCCCACTATATTTAAGAAAATTTTGAATATCTGGCAACGCAGATAAACTAGTTGCAGGTGTCTAGTAATCCAGTACATTATTGTTTGTAATATAACGGAGTAACGGGTCACTTAGGGCCGATCCTCACTATAATGCCGTTCACAGTTTGTTCTCGATACGATTTCGGTCTGGTAAAGTCGTATCATGTTCACATTTTACAATCTGACTCAGTTCACGATTCAGTCTTGAATTGTCAATAATTAAAGTCGGATGTATTTGGCTCGTAGATAATTAATAATATTAGAATATTTGCAGTGAAAAATGTCATTGAACTTTTCGATTGAAGAATTAGCGATTATAGCTCTTCTTCTTGATGAAGAAGATAATATTATCAAGACAAGAAGAAAACATAAAGCCATGAGAAGAATGTGGGTGCATCCAAGTTTATTGCAACGAAAAAAAGAAGGAGAATATTACACTCTCTATCCCCATTTAATTAATGATGAAGAAAAATTCTTACAGTATTGTCGAATGGATTGGACTACGTTTGAAATGATTTTGAAGAAAATCACAGTAAAAATAGAAGAAAAAAAACTCAAAATTTCGAGAGGCGATTTCTCCACGAGAAAAACTTATTGTATGTTTGAGGTAAGTGTCATTTATTAAAATTAAAGTGAAATAAAAAATACTTGAAAACTATTAATTATTTATTCATTGTTATTATATAATCAACAAAATATTCTGTTACATTTGTAAAGGTAAATTCTCAATATCGATTCCACTTAATTTTTTTTAATTATTTTTTGTTTGATACGATTCTTCAACCCCCTGATATTGTCGTACTGTCGATGAATATTGTGCTTGCAAGTTATTTTCAGCAAAATGATACGATTGAGAATCAACTGGCTGTTCTTGTATATAAGTATGCTGTGATAATGGTGTTGGGCAATCCTTTGATGAATCATGAGGACTACAATGACTTATGTCTAAATAATGAGTTGTAGACGATGAATCTGATGGGCTAGGTAATATTTGGCTGTGATGAATAGATGCTGGTGGTAAGAATATTGGAGAAGGTGCCAAATATTTTTCCTCTATTTTATTTATAAGTGAGAATACTTGAGTTTTTGCGAAATGCTGGTCAATCGGAGAAAATTTTTTTTACAGTACTAGCCATTAATGCGAAAAACTGATCGATTGAATCCACTGAACGTTCTGATTTTTTATTTTCTAAAAGATAGTTCATCAAAATTGATGATGCACTATCGGAATTTACATTATTCCGTTTAATTTTCTTTGTTTGAGCTGTGGATAAATTACTGGCAGATGTACTTGATGATTGATGAACTGAATGGTTACTATCATGGACTGATACAGCTTCCTCGTTATCATTACTCTGTCTTAATGAAGTCGCTTGCACAATCACATCCTCACTATTTTCGGAACCAATATTTTCCTTGTCAATTTCTTTATCCATAATAGAAGTCATTCGTGGTCTATCAACAGTAAGATAATCATTGAGAAATTGCATTTGATCACAGTATCGCCATTTACAAATTTTTGTAGCGGCTTGGCCACTTTTTGTTTTTAATTTTGCAAGATACTTTCTGTATTGAGCTCGTAGAGATTCCCATCGTATCTTTGCTCCTGTAATGGAATATATTAAATTAATTAAAAACTTTTAAAAAATATGAAGTATCTACATGATGAAAATATCAGAATTTTACTATACTATACAACAATTATTATTATTTTTTTTCTTTCCAGATTTTTGGCTACAGGCGACTCTTATAAAACAATAGCTTTTAGCTACCGTCTTGGACATTCAACAGTACAAAATATTGTTATCGAAGTATGTACAGCAATAAATGAAACTTTAATGACAGAATTTCTCCTTCTGTTTCGTCTTCTGCTCCTTATCTTGCAAAGGCGATACCTCTTTACTTTTCACCCCAGTATCGCTCCACTCACTGGTCTCTCCCGCCTTATCAGGTGTTCGTTTCACCAGCCTCGATTTTCCAAAAATTTCCTTTCCTTCTCTCTCTTCCTCCACTGCTTCTTGTTCCATTTTCCTTGCACACTCCATATTACATCCCACGAGTAGCTAGGGAATTGAATGTCCACTACCACAGAGCCCCGCTTGTGGTGGTAAGGCTGGATACTCCGGGAGGTCACCAGGTCTCTGGAAGGCACCGTTTCTGACTGACATTCGCGTAGCCATTTATCTCTTGTCACGGTAGCTAACAACGTAGATTACGGATTGTTTTATCGATTCTATCCTCCAGGCTTTTGCCACGGTTGCCTCCGGACGCAGTGGCTGCTGCTGCCTACAATCACACAACATAGCTGCCTCCCCTGTGCTGCTGGTTTTTTTATCGAGGTTTACAACTCTATTCCCTTTGATCCGCTTATCCTTGCCTAATTTGGGTATTAACTCACCTTTTTGGATGCTGTTTTAAATGTTTTTCCATATTGGACGTATTTCCACTTGTTTTTATTATTTTAAAACATATCTTACATGATGCTTGATCAATTGAATTGTTTTTGTAATATTCCCATAAGTCGCTTTGTGGCGGGGCCATGCTTGTTAATAATAATAATTTTCCTCATTTTGGATAACAAAAAAAAGCCTTAAAACTACATTTAACTTATTGACAAATTTCGATTGTAAATAATCTCTTAGACGGTTTCTAAAGAACGTTCTAATACCACTACTTAACGCTTATCACTCAATTGGGAGCGGACACAACTTTGTAACCGCGAGTTAGATTTTTTAAGTAAGAAATATACTTTTTAAAAATTGTATTTAAACTTAGATGACAACAAGTTTTTTGTACAAAGGTAAAATGTAGATTGAATAAAAATAATACAATTATAAAACGATAGAAATATAAAATGCTGATTTTGATAAAATATAATATTCGTGATAACATGATGTTATACACGTGTTGGAAATGTTCTGCTGAATTTAACAAATGTAATAATATGAAATAATCTAGTAAGTTTCCGTGGGAAATGTCTAGTAAGCAGTTTTATAGTTATGGGTCCATATGACTCCTCCCCTCTTGGTTGAAGGTACGTCCTCGTGGCTTCGGTTTCAATAGAGATTGGGGTAGTTCCATTGGTTTACCCTGGGTTTCTTCTTCTGAATTTTTTGTTTCAATTTTTCTAAAATATTTTTTATAAACATAAATGATTAGTAAAATTATTAAAATTAAAATTATTATCGATGATATTCCTGAATGACTTTGGTGGACCTCTATCGGCAATAAATTTGGTTCTTCGTACTGTGGTAGCAATTTGGTTGGATCGTCCATATGTAAATTGTTCATATTGATTTTGTGATAAATTTCGGTAAGTACTTGAATACTAGGCCATTCTTGGGAAAATGTTTTATTATCCATGTATGTTTTTGAAATGAGTAAATGCAATCGTTGTTTCCTAATATGACATTGCATTTTGAAATTTTTAATGATTTGAATGATTGTTTGCAGTCTTCGTTAACATCTACTATTTTTCTTGAACAAATTATTGTATTTCCATTAGTGAGTTGAGTAAAAAGAGAAAAATCGTTTTTTACGTGAGCGTAGTTGCAAAGCGAAAGGTTGTCTAAATTACAGTTGTCTTCATGGGGTTCTTTTTCACAATACAAAAATGAAAAAGTTTTCTTGCATTCTTCATTGGTCCATTTTGTTGATCCTTTTGAATTTAACATAAATTTGTATGGGGGTAAAAGGTTAGGTTAGGTAGTTTTCTTTACTGGGAATTGGGATAATTTTGGAAAGATGGAGTAATTCATCGGCTAATATTGGTACTTTAAGAGTAATATATAAAGTTTTTGGAGTGAATATTAAATTTACTTTAATTATTTCAAGTAATGTTGGAATATCTGAAGGAATTTCGTTATGAGAATGAATAGTGTGTAAGTAATTAAAAATTTCTTCCAATTCCTTTTGTTTAATTAATTCTACATTTAAAATTTCTTGGTTACTAAATGATATTGTTCGAAGTAAAGTTTGAATATAGTTTCTTAAGTCTCTGATTTGTCCTAATTGAATATGAATAATAATTTCATTATTTAACCTATCGTTTAAA
>CAJUYH010005129.1:5294-29633 GCA_910591685.1 Galerucella tenella
GTGATGCTACGCGCAATAGAGACAGTTAATAGTAACCAGTTAAAATACAGGAAACACTAGAAGTCGTGTATCGGAATATGGAGTACTGCTATTTTTGATTTTGTAATATTTTTGATATTTTGGAATTGAATACAAAAATAATAAGAATAATACAGAACATCTATGAGAAAAATGAGAACGCAGTCATAAGAAATAACAATATGTCAGAAAATTTCACTACAAATATGGGACTAAGACAGGGAGGGAGCCTAAGCCCTCTGTTATTTATTATCTACATGGATGAGATCATAAAGAAATGCACAAAACTAAGTAAAAAAGTATGTGTGGGACATTTACAATTGTGCAGGGTATACATCAGTGAAGGAGCATTTGCAGACGATGTCATATTAATAGCAAAAAATGAAAGAGAGCTACAAGAAAACATAAATGTGTGGAATGCAGCAATGATGGACATGGGAATGGAAATAAACAAAAACAAGACAAAAGTTATGGTCATTGGAGACGACAAAGAGGAAATAAATGTAAGAATAGATACAGACAAAATAGAGCAAGTTGAACATTTTCAGTACCTTGGAACAATAGTAGACGAAAACGGAACACAGGAAGCAGATATTAATAATAGAATAGTTAAAACTAACAAACTATACTATGCCATGAATACAAAATTTATCAACAAAAAAGATATATCTAAAGAAACGGAATTGAAAGTATTCAAAACAATATATCGACCAATACTTACATATGGATGTGAAACATGGGTTTAAACAGGACAACAAAAAAGTAAAATACAGGCGACAGAGATGAAATATTTGAGAAAAGTATGAGGTGTAACAAAAGAGGATAGAATGAAAAACATAGATATCAGAAAAGACCTGGGTATACAATCAACCTTAGAATTTGTAAAAGAAAGACAACTACAATGGTAGGGACATTTACAACGTATGGATGAACGAAGACCAGTAAAGAGAATATGGCAAGCAAAAATTGAAAAAAATAAAAAAAGGGGCAGACCAAGAAAAACTTGGGATAAGATAATAGCTGGATTACTGGATAAAAGAGGAAGAAGTTTGATAGAAGCGAAGGACTAAGCTCAAAATAGGAAAGAGTGGAAAAAATTCGTGACGGAAGAATAGCTGAAACACACCCTACACCACTAAGTGGTAGAAGGGCTTCAAGATTATACATAATATAACATTTTTGGTAGAAAAGTGTGTGGAGAACGGCTTAGGTTTGTATGGAGTCATTAATTGGAAATAGCTGAATAGCTGACGAAACTGCCAGGCTGTTGAGACTGGGTAAGAAAAATTTGAAGACAGTTACCGAGCTGGTGACTGGACACTGTACCCTGATGAAGCATCTGCACAGGATGGGCAGTGAACCTGCGTGCAGAAAATGTAAACTCTACGATGAAACACCTAGTCACATACTCTGCTTCTGTGAGAACTTACAAGGACTCAGACGGAAGCACTTTGGAGTGGAAACAACACAACCATTATAACTACTGAAAATCCCTCCGGATAAACTGGTGGCCTATATAGAAGACACGAAGCTTCCGGAATGGAAGTAGGTACATAGCATGGGTAACGGTACAAAGATTCAGTTCAAGTGCCTGGGCTGTTGAGCCCAACACAAACGTATGCATGAATGAATGAGACTCTGATGGTATGTCAAATGGGTCACGGAAGGTACAATCTCGATGCTGACTCTCTGTAAAAGAGGGGGGATGGAGAATGTGTACTAGATTCAGAGGAAAACAATATATTATCTCAGAAGGTTGCAGTGGAACAGGCCAATTAGCCATCCTAACAAATCCATTCTGATATGATTGGAAGATTGGGAATAGCGAATTTTAGGGAAGTTTTATGCTCAGCAGTGTAATTTTCAATTATCACATTTACGATTATGCTCTCTGCATGAAAGACAAGTAGTTTATTTGGTTGTGTAGAGCTGATTGTCTCTTTTTTTGCACAATTGCAGAAATACTTGATACTGAAGGTGCAGGGTGAAAGTTTGAGAGTTTGGAATGTTAGTTCAGTCCTTAAACAAAGACTGTTGTTGAATGTGCTTGATGTGATTAGTTTTGAAACCAGTCATGAAATATCATGGAGAGTTTATCAAGTAAAATTTTTTTTAAGTACATACCTACAAGTGCTAAATATTGACTTATCCTGTATCACTTGTTGAATCATTCTCTCTTCTCGACGAGAGGAGATTTAATTTATCGCGTTGTAACTAAAATGTGAAGAGTCGTGATACTTTTCTAACGATATCTAATTTATCTCGATATACCGGATAGTTCTTCATCATTAGCAGACAAAGTAGTAACTAGGATAACTGATGATGGTTCATCATTTTTTAAACACATTCCTTTTGCTTTTTTTATTTTCTCTACGATGTTACTTTAAACGAGTAATAATTCATGAAGAAAAAATTTATACCCGACTTCACCAAACGTTTACTAAAGTTAGGAAATACTTAAATCGGATTTGTGAATTTTTAAACAGTACCTAACTAGACATTTCAGGGTTGTCATTTTGATTGATGAGAGTCATAAGGTTCGATAGCTCATCAAAGTCTAAAAATAAAAGTCTCTATGTACTTTTTGAATTAAACTATGACTAAGTACTAACTAGAAGTACTGTTTGCACCAATTGCAGTATCTTTTGGCTTTAGTAACTCATGATTAACTTTAACCATTGATTAAAAGTGAAGTGTTTTGCACCATTTGGGGTTAAGGTACTAGTTAGTAAATTATGTGTTAGGAGTAAGTTGGTATCTTGACATTTAGGAATAATTTGAATAATAGCAAGTTTGTTGGTAATAGTGGTGTCAAATATATGACAACTATTAGATATTTATATTTGTAAAATTACCCAAACAAAAGATAGGAGTTTTCAATAGGAGCGGAAAGAGAAAAAGATCAACAAACTTCTCTCAAAATGAGAAAATAATGTGCTTGAATTTAATAAGAAAGTACAAGCACATGATAGAATGCAAGGAAACAGGTGCGTTAAGCTGGAAGGATGAGGAACAGGCCTGGACAAAGATTGAGTGGGATTCTAATGCTCAATCATATGGCTACAGATCTGTAGATGTTTTAAAACGATTTGACACAAATAAAAAGGAAGAAATCTTTCTCTGAAAGTTGTTGCTTCAAAGTGATTTTCCCTCTGATATCTTCTTCTTGGAATCCCAAAGTTAAGTATGTCCAAGGTTTTCAGGCCATCTTCATCTTCTTCAAAATCCATTAAATCCATATTTTATTGAAATAGGAATTTATATCGCAAATTCGCCTAGCACTTCACAGCCATTTGCACCGGTCTTAGTTAAGTTGTGGTTAAGTTTTAATTACTAGTTAAATTAAATTGTTCCTTGCACCATGACATTTATTCTTGAGTTAACGCTATAATTAATAGTTAAATCTAATCCACAGATAAGGTAGGGTTTCAGATATATAATTATTAATTAAAGTTATGTCAATATGACAATCCACTGAAGTACTTGGCGAATTTGCGAGATAAATTCCTATTTCAATAAAATATGGATTTAATGGATTTTGAAGAAGATGAAGATGACCTTGTGATAAATTTTCTGCTCTTATGAATACTTTAGACCTGAAGATCCTGTTTTCAAATTTTTTTCAGGAATTTCAACAAAATTTGTTTCTATAACATGAAGAGCGTTCGAAACAATTGTTGAAGAGATTCCAAAATTTTGACGCAAATTCTATCAACATCCCTGTATATATTCAACTAATACCTTCTCTTTGGCCCAAATTCTTTATTATTTTGCTTACCGCCATTTATTATGTACCAGATGTTACTTCACTACCATCAACTTCTTGTCCATCAGTGCCTTGAAAATACTAAATACTCACAATTAATCTTCACATTTAACAAGGAATTTTGTAAATTTCACCTAATAAATTTTCTGAAACGAGCGCTTATTTGAACTCCTTCTTAATGAATAGAGTCTAAAATAATGAGGAAGATATCAGAGGGAAAATTACTTTTAAGCAACAACTTTTAAAAAAAAATTTCTTTCTTTTTATTTGTGTAAAATCGTTTTAAAACATCTATAGATCTGTAGCTATCTGAGCATTAAACTCCCTCTCAATCTTTGTCCAGGTTTGTCGCTTATCCTTCCAGCTTAACGCACCTGTTTCCTTGCATTCTATTATGTGCTTGTAGGTAGGTACTTTCTTATTAAATTCAAGCACATTATTTTCTCATTTTGAAAGAAATTTGTTGATCTTTTTCTCTTTCCGCTCATTTTGAAAACTCATACCTTTTGTTTGGGTAAGTTTACAAATATAAATATCTAATAGTTGTCATATTTGACACCACTAGTACCAACAAAATTGCTGTTTATCAAATTATTCATAAATGTCAAAATACCAACTTGCACCTAACAAATAATTTACTAACCAGTACCTTAACCACAAATGGTGCAAAATACTTCACTTTTAATCAATGTTTAAAGTTAATCATGAGTTTCTATAAAGCCAAAAGATAACTGCAACCGGTGCAAACAGCAGATCTTAAACCCTACATTATCTGTGGATTAGATTTAACACTATTAATTATAGCGTTAACTAATAAATGTCATGGTGCAAGGGACATTTCAATTTAATTGGTAATTAAAACTTAACTACAACTTTATCAAGACCGGTGCAAATGACTGTAAGGTTTTGGTAAGTATCGGATGTAGGTAGGTGTTTCCTAGCCTAGAAATTACTTAGTTAGGAAGTTCCTGAAATAAGGTTGGCATAAGTAATGTATTCGCAATTTAATTTCTTCAATTCATCGCTAATAACCATTGACAATGAATACTTATAAATAAAACATTATGATTTCCAACGGACATTAAAAAAAACGAGTTTTACTTAAAAATGGTACTATCTTGAAAATTAAGAAATGATTATTTTGTTTTTATTACATTTCCGTTCTGTATTCGCAGGAAATGACTGTTTCTGACCCAAATTACCATCGTATTTGAAAAAATATATGATTCTTAATATATTATTTATATGAGCTTCAGTTCTTTCAGATCAAATCACGGAAACGGTATTGTATAATTGAATCCATTCTCGCAAGGACGTTTGCCATTCAACTAACTGCGAGATTTCGTAAGGAGACATTGCCTTAGACTATTGGTGTTACCTTCACTATGGGTATATCTTGAAATGTAGTCGAAAAAAAAAATAGAAACTGTAGCTACACTAAAACCATAAAATGTGTAAATTCAACTATTAACTGAAATAAAATATGAAATATATTTTAGATAATCATCAGTGTTTTACGATATTCAAAAAGGTTGCAGTTGAGAAACTTCACTCAGCATATTTCTTCAAGTAGCTGTTGAATTCTGGTTGATTTGGATCAATTCTTGCAATCTCTCTCTCTCTACTATGACATTTTAGATTTGTTTGCCAAGTACTTGATCTGTCATCTATCACTAATCATGTAGGTATTTGTTTCATTTCATTCCATTTCAAACTATTCAAATGGAAATCTTTTATTATTTTATCCTCTAGTATTCCTTCTTTATTTTATATAGAACCTAAGCTGAGTTAAGCTAAGTCGGGAACTGGCTAGTCGAGGAAAACCAACTCAAATGGAGGCTGACACAAGAACATAACATGGGTGATGGTACAAAGATTTAGTTCAAGTGCCTGGGCAGGTGAGCCCAACCCAAACATATGAATGAATGAAGCTAATATTTACTTTTTGAGACTTGTAGGTACATGTAGTGTCCTTTTTGCTAATCTTCCTGAATATTTACAGGGTATTTTAAGCTGATTTGATCTGTAAGGGCTTCTAATCAACGTTAGCGTTAATTAGCCCCACAAAATGAAAAACTGTAGTAGCAAAGAATAGTCCAATTTCTATAGTAGCATTGATATGTTTGTGGGTGAAGCTGCTACTTTTTAACATATGCGATTGTTCGTTTCACATTTATCAGAGTGAAAAAGCATACATTAAAAAGAATCTCGAACTATTTCAGAACCTCTGCGATATTAAAATTTCTGCATTTCTCACAATTATAAATTATAATATTTAAAAACGCAAACAGTAATTAACGATCTTATTCAAACCAAACATGTGAACTATTCTACTCTGTTAATCATTGTTTCTTCTTCACTTTTACTTACATTGATCGAAAACTGGAAAAAAAAACATATGAGTATTATAAATCGACCTTTGTTGCTATTCAGATAAAAAGGGAAAGTGAAATGACATTTGACCCGACCTCAATTTATATGGCAATACAATTTTAAAGACTTTTGTAAATTGCTAGCTATTTAAATAATTAATTAATCGATTTACTCAACATTTCGATTAAATAGTCACAATTGATGTAAACAAATTGAATATATTTAAAATAAACTGCGTGGTCGATGTTCTTCGACACCTGAAGAAGTCGTTAACGTACCTAGTCTCTTTCTGTAGCATTTTTTTCTCCAGTCTTAGAGATGCTGGACGGAAATCACCTTCCTTGATCCGATGATGGCGCTACTATGCCGAAACATCTTAATAAATCCACTCTCAAGCGAGAATCATAGAATTCTGTTTTCCGTTTTCCGGCTTAAAGCCCTGAAAGTAGTAGTTTCTTTTCAATAGTAATAACCCAAGGACATTGATAATTGTTCGAAAAAAATTTATGGCAGATTTCGAAAGCTAGTCGCTTGGAAATAGTTGCCTACAAGCAACAAGCTTGAGAAAGTTGTCATAAAATTTTTGAGCATTTATCAATGTCTGAGGGTTATTCGGATAGAATTTTTTTTGTGAATTATAGTATTACAACCAAATCGTGACATTTCGAAATATTAAATATTTGAAACTTCAAAATCGAAATAAATCAATAGATATGTGTCCATAGCAACGTGAAAACAGCCCATGGTCTGTTATCAGTGTAATGTTGACACGATTTGGTGAAATTGTTCATATGATGAAAAATAAGGAAATTTTATTGGTTATTGGAGCTGTCGAAAAATTTTCATTTAAACAGTTATTTTTGGAAGTTATATCTGACTAGCTGACCCGGCCACGCGTTCCTGTGGCTAACGTTTTTGTCATATGACATTGTTGTAAACTATTTAAGGGGAATGGTAGGAAAACATCAGACATGGGCACCACTATGCTTTTTCACATAGATGCCATTTTTAAAAAAATATGGCGACCTTCATGACTGATTTTCTACTATATTAATATAACTGTGATAATACTTATATGTATATAGTTTAATTGGAGTATTGAACAACAAAGCACTAATAATTAAAAAGCATGAGTAATTTCACTGTATTATATTCACTACAATATGAATTTAATTTATACTTCAGTCTAAGTAACACGTGGCCGGCTATGCTAACACCAAAAATTGAGAGAGTCAAATTCACTATATTTCGTTTACTACAAAATAAATTTAACCTATACTATTAGCCTCAGCAGCATGTGTTGGTTATGCTATTAAATTGTAGCTTATATGAAACGTTTGGAAGTTTGACATGGCGCCATCTTCTGAAAACTTACTCAATCCAGTCAACAGATGTCGTCATCTGTTAGAATCGTTTGGAGCTAGCAGATAATTGTGACTGTCAAATAATAGACAAATAATTTGCAATAAAATGATATTGCAATCCTAAATTAAGATGTGAGCTATCCAATCTTCCAGTTTGGATCAAACTGCAAACGGTGTACAAATTTGATTAAAATCGGTTTAGTAGCTTAGGAGTCCATCGCGGACAAACAGCGTGACACGTAATTTATATATATTAAGTTTGCAATAAAATAATATTGCAATCCTAAATTGAGATGTAAGCTATCCTATCTTTCAAGTTGGATTAAACTGCACACGGTGTACAAATTTGATTAAAATCGTTTAAGTAGTTTAAGAGTCCATTGCGGACAAACAACGTGACACGTAATTTATATATATTGAGATGAGGAAAAAATAAGGAATGAAATGTTATTGGACCATATTTATTTAATTAAATTAACGTAAACCCAAGAAGAAAATTGGGAAAATGGTTGTTATTGTCCATTGAACTACCAACTCTTAAAATTGTGATTCTTTCGATTGTTCACAATCGATAGGTAAGAATGGTTTTCCACTCTTTGTGTGCCAATAGTTCGGATATTATTAATCAACATGCTGTTGGAAGAGACTATAATTATTAAATTCATATGTCAAGATATAAGTATACCACGTGGTATAACTTCTCTTTCGTCCACTTTTTCATGCATCACCATCAGAAGTCAACTATATCATTATGTGCTTCAAGTATTTATGTTTTTTTTTCTCAAAAACCGTTCATAATTTCAGTTTATAAAATATTTTGTTGACATTTAACCTGACCGCATTCTACGTTTCAATTGAAATTCCAGCTGGTCAAAGTAAACTTTACCTCATAGTGATTCATGAAATGCAGACTTTTCGTCTCCAACATTTTGTAACTGAATATAGTTACACGAATGACATAATAATAGTGTGCTACTTGTCTGGATTTCGTTTTAGTTGAAATAACTTATTTTGGGAAGATATTATTTGCATAATATCGATAAATTAGAAATAGTGTGTGCAATCATAGATTACCTACTTATAGATGGGCATATGACCCGTGGCGCTTCCTACGGTTAATTATTTGTATGGGTGGCGCCTTCTTGAGAGCCTGAGCAGTAGAACCTCTAATAGGTTTGACAGGGGGAAGAAGATTCCTGTAATTTCAATGCCCGTTTGTAATTATCAATGATTTAGTACAAGTTTTAGTCATTTTTTCAGGATCATAAATAAATGATAGATACATACACATTTATTATCAATTTTTCAGTCAATTTTGAAATTGACGAAGCTTGTCCTATTTTTGTTCAATTTTAATTGTATCAAAAATGTCGTGGTCTCATGATCAAGTACTTCGACTTTTTGAACTATAAAGAAAGACCTTGCCTTTAGGTACATAGTTAAAAGTTCTCAATATAAAAATAAGCACATGAGGGCTTCTCTTTCTTATATAATGCCTAGCTACTACTATATTAATAAGAGTTGCTGCTGCTAACAATAAAAGTTCTGTGTCCATTGTTGTCTGATACCTATTTAAATGAAAAAAATTCAAATTATTTGCTAAAATCTGAAAAGTGACAGGCTACTCACAAAATCATACTGCTTAGTGCGCATAATCACAACCTAAATAAGTGACTAAAACATGGTGTGTTGCAAAAACTGTTTTTTCTTGTCAATATTTTAGTGTCCTAAGTTTAGGATCCTAAAAAATTGACTAAAACTTTTACCAAATCATTGATAATTACAAACGGGCATAAGATATTTGGCGGTGAATTTAAAAAGATTACAATTTTTTTTATCGCAAAATGGCATTTATGGTCAATTTTTTAACATTTTTTTCAAATTAACTTAACCTTCAGTTGATATCATATTTAACAATCAAATAGTCGAGTTAAATTAAATGATATGTCAAAAACTAGACCATATGAAGTGAGAAAATTAAACAAATCAACCAGATTATATATTTTTATTTACTATCACAAATAACTCAATAAATCAATCGTTATTTTTTCATGTATTTTAATGACAAGAGGAAACAATATAAGAGCTTAAGAACAATAGGTACAATAGGTTATGTAATAGAATTGGGTGAATTATTTTGAAACGGCGTTCTGCGGTAATTCTTTCGCGAAACTGGTCGATTCTATCTGATTTGGTACGATATACTTTTGATTTTAATTGACATCATAAAAAAAATCTAACTGCGTTGTGTCAGGTGATTTGGGTGGCAACTAATTGACAACTCATTAATATAAACATGGTGAATTATGAAGTACCTACATGTCGTTACTTCTCCATATATCGTGATGAACTAAATTGGAATATTTATAGCCAATATACAGGGTGTTTTATCATTTTTGTAGCCATAATAAAGAACTTTTAAATGGGTCCCAGGGCACAAGGGTCAAAAACTGCTGCACGTTGTGGATTCCGCAATCTCCTGGTCGAAGAACCCTCGGAGACGATGACCAATGATATATTAAACTTCATCAGGGACCAGATAGGGAAAGTAATAAGATTACTCACCGGTCACTGTACCCCAAGGAAGCACAATTCGCATAGAAAGGTAGAATTATATCTGTCACTAGTACATAGAAGAGGAGAGAACAGCTCACACATTTTCTTCGAATGTGAAGCACTGTTTCATTGAAGATATAGAAGATTGGCCCGAAAAAAAAAGAACCAGAGTACCCAAGGAAGGATTTCTCCAAGAAGGACCTGGTAAAAATACACGTAATGGGTACAAACATAAGCACAAAAAACCTAAGGTCTCGAAGCTTCTGATTGGTGGTGCCGAAGTAATTAATCATTCAATCAATCCACTTTTATGTTTATTGTTAATTAATTTCTCTGATAATCACGGCATCTAGGAAACCAATAAAATCCCTGGGACAGGTTTCCAATTTTAGTCCTAGCCATTGTCAGAAAGGTAATTTTTTGCAACAATTTGTCTTACTCATAAAGGTACTACATATAGAGGCAACAAGCCATAGGGCGCTCTGTAAGTGGAAATGTCCGTCTGAACTTCAGTAGGAGAGAAAGAGACAGACGATCAAAGGTTTTTCTGTCTTTGTTGGTGTATATATAGCATACACGCTATTAGAGAAAGACAGCATAAACCTCCTACTTTCTATCTGAGATGCTGACGGGTTCGAAGCTGGCTTGTTGTCTCTATTTGTAGTATCTCTACGATCTTAACGCAGATGTATGGATATCACAATAGGCGCAACCACGTTTCTCATGACTCTGAACGACATACAAACTAACAGCCATAGTTTCAAACCTTTTCATGCTAAGCCAATCGATCAATCATTTTTGCACATTTCTTTCTTTAGTATACAAAAAAAATAGATAGCGTGATCGTTTGAGATAGCGTGCTTGGTATGTACAGCAAGCCACTGATTTGTTTCCAATCCAACCGAAAGCAATTTAAAATACCTTCGGTTATTTTGCATAAACGAATCGCTGAGAAGAAAAAAAAAGTCCAATTCACTTTCTCCCGCTTCAGAATACAATCTAATTACACTTAATTACACAGTGCTGTTAACACAACATACAATTAATTAACAATGCTGGTATTTGAAGAGCTGATAACATGTCTTTGGATTGTTATTATTAACTTTTGACACAAAATCCACTTCACTTGCTCACAACTAGGGCAATTTTATGTTGTTTAATGTGAAAATAGAATGTAATTTGTGTATTTCGTAACTGAAGTTGGTTGAGTAATATTACGCGGGTGGTAAGACAATACAGATTGAGTATTTTTGTAAAAGTTGCAGAAAAAATTGTTGTTAAAATTAGAATTATATCGGAGAAACAATTTGGGTTCAAACAGGGAGTATCCACGGAAGACGCAATTGTATTTTTGACCAACAATCTATATAAAATACTAGATTCGAACCATGCAACATTATGTGTATTTTTAGACTTTAACTAAAGCCTTCGACACCGATAAACATGACATTACTGCAAACACTTGAGCATCTGTGTATTGAAGGACTGACGGAAAGTTTATTAAGTTTATATCTCAAAGATTGTGAGCAATTCGTCAAAATAGAGGACTCGTACGGTTATCCCCAGGTTATTAGGTACGGAGTGCCACAATCTACAGTTCTAGGTCCGATCTTATTTACAGTATATATGAATAATTCGTGAATAAACAACACTTATGGAATTATTACATCTTTAGTGAGTAGAAGTAATGAGCCACAATATATTTCTGAGGTCTCAGTGAATGTCACTCCAATTTACCTAAATATACTATATTGATTTCATTTTATTCAAAGGTCTTGGTTAAAAATGTTCAAAATGTTATTTTAATATAATTGTCCAAGGAAATTCCCTTAAATTGAATTATATTGTTATATTATGGGATATAACATCACATGGTCTTCATGTAAAAAATATCTATTTAAATTTTATTATGAGGAACTAGTGAGTATTGCTTGTAAGTGTTATTATTAGTTCCAAAATGGTGTGGGAATGCCTAGAAAAACTCAATGAACTAGACAAGAACGATAAAGTCACCCTACTATGGATTCCAGGACACACTGGAATAAAAGGAAATGAAATAGCAGAGAGGGGGACTGAAATACCTTTCTGGGGGCCTGGACCATTTTGTGGAATCAGCCCCAATGTAATATTGGAAGATATAGGTAAAGCCGAGAAAAAGCGAAGATCTGACCATTGGAAAGGTCTAGTATGGCTTATACAATCATAGACTCTCCTGGGTGACTACAACCTGTTGAGATCAAATGAATCCATAAGTCAAAGTAAAACTGCGCTAAGAGTTTTAACAGGGATCCTAACGGGACATTATCGCCTGGATGGGCACCTGAAAAATCTCAAAATAGTGGAGTAAGAAGAATGTTGTGGCATGGAAGAAGATACCTCCATCCACATACTTTCCAACTGCACAGCACTTCAGAATCCTAGAGCACAGCACCTGGAAGATACTGGATAAAAGAGGAATATTTACCTAAGTTGAAGCCTGCAGATATCCTAAAATTCCTCCGGGGAATAGGACTAAAGGACCTACTAGTTTCTGAGACTTTACTCAGGAACTTAGTAGAAGTAAGGGGACACAATAGATCTTTCAGGTCTCAGTGAATGTCACCACAAATACATGAATACATACATACAAGAGTGTTATAATCATTATATTATATTATGTTACACCCATCCATTTAGAAATTTTTCAATGTACAAAAAATATTATTAATTTGTCTCTCAATTTAGAATTCCGCACTTTTGTAATTTAATTTCTTTTATATCTGATTCAAATAGCTTCAAATTATTTCCTTATTTCAATTAAATTGAAAGCTACTCTTTACATAATGACTTTTTTCTTTCTTCCTTTTTATATAATGTCTTTCTCTCGTGACAATTCTAGCTCTCCATACCATGAAGCTCTATCAATTATTCTTCTTTTTTTTTTAGTTTGTTGGAAATTCATAAAACCAAAAGTGATTCCAGCATTTCTTGTCCTGCATCAATCCTATCTCATTATTTCTAATTCCAGTTTATATTATTCTATAGAATATTCTATACAATACACACATCATGCAGCTTTTCCATCAAATGCTGTGTCTTTCACCTTGCTTGGAGTTAAATTAAAGCTTTGGCTTTACATCCTGTTTCGGCTCACAATATCGCTCTTGGCTCTAATTTCTCATGAAAATTAATTAAAAAGGATTTATATATATATTATAGTTATGTTAAAATAACTATTCAATTCTGGGCCACACCCAACACAACGAATTCAGTAAGCTCCTGGCGCTACTCATTATTTTTATTGATGATTAATTATCAATATCCAAATATCTTTTCTACACCTTCGTTGAAATTTTCTTGTGACCTACATATTTCCAAAGATTCTATTTATATTTAACAATCTTTTCGCACTGGTCAATCATCTCCTTCAATGTGACAGCTCGAATATATCACTATGAAGTCGCACATCAATATATTAGCTAATTCCCCCTGTTAGTAGGTGTTATTTGAGTCAATATATTTAAGTTTTTGACGAGGTCGTTTACTTTGTTCAATTTATATTACTTTAAAAAAAATTAATGATTGGCAAATTTAACCTAATTAAATGGTTCTATATTGTTTATTGCTATAGTTTCATTATTATATCTTCTTTTTCTCCTAATAGATTTGTGGCTGTGATGATTTTATACAAAGTGTAACCTACAAGTAGGTCATAAATAGAACCTTAGATTATATTAGATTAGAATTGGAGTTGCTCTTTGTCCTATCCCACTGCGACCTTTGCAGATCAATTGCGGTCCTCCCTATATTTAGAGCTCGATATCTATTATTATTCTTTTTATTGGACTTCTGTATCTGTACCTGTAAGAATTTGAAGAGCGGGTGACCCCCACAGCACTTAGGCCACAATTGGCCCATTGTGCATCCTTCTGAGGTTCCTTCTGACTTCTGACTTCCTTCTGGCTCGTCATCCAGCCTACTTGTTTGAAGTAGGCGATAACGTCGCCGGAATTAAGCTCCCTCATGCTGGCTTGTGTTAGCCTGTACTCGCCGAATACAGAAAACCTAAATTGAGAGAGTGTCGGTCATTCACAAAGAATGTGTTCGACAGTCTCATCTTCCTGTTCACATCCCCTATAGAGTGAAGTGTCAGACAGACCCAGTTTGTAGAGGTGTTTTCGTAGGTGGATTGACCGGTCAGAATACCCGTGGCTGTCCGAAGGTTCTGTCTGTTCATAGTCACGTATTTTTTGGCTACTCTGCTGTCCGGATACTGCAGCAGTTCCTTGGCAATCCCGCAACCTTCTGCATCGTCCCATCTACCCTTAAACTTAAACTTAAACTGGTTCGTGGTTACCTTTCGATTTACTGTGGCCCTTGATCCAGCCTAGAGTGACTTCGTTGTTGCTACAGGCTTCGATCAAGTACAGGTGACACTCCAGTACTAGGCCTGATGTGATACGTGGTCTGTTAAGGCCAGTAGTGCTTGTATACCGGTAGAGCGTAATCGTGTCATGGTCATCAAAATAACCTCCTTGATGTGTATGTCAAGGGGAGTGAGACCAAGGATCACCTCCATCGCTCTGGTTGGTGTGGTTCTCATACCTCCTGTTGTATTGAGGCATGCTGTTCTCTGAATTTGATCCAGTTTACGGACGACTGTCAGCTGGTTTACTTCAATTCCCCAGGCAATCGCGCCGTACGTTAACATAGGTCTGATGATGGCAGTGTAGATCCAGGCAGCAACCCTGGGTGACATTCCCCAGGTACGGCCGATGGTTCTGCGACACTGTTCATAAGAAATGTATGCTTTTTTTACTCTGTTTCCTAGATGAGAGTTCCATGTTAACTTACTGTCAAATGTGACTTATTAGCCTTTTTCCTTTCCGAGTATGTGAAACCGCACCATTGCTAGGCCTTCGCACTCAGAGTATGTGCTAAAAATATAGAACCTTACATTACAGGTACAATATTTCAAATTGTATGATTTCGTCACAATTGCTAAGAAACAATTACCGCACAAATTACTTTTTACAAAATTAATTACCTTGGATAGTGAATAGAAGCAAGTGTTCATGAATGATATAAGCAATTTATAATTCACTGAAAAGGAAGATCCTAGATTTGGTTTTATTTCTAGACCACTACCCATCACAGAACAGATCGGAAGATAACATAAGCTGCATGCAATTTCCTCTTTACCAGTGATTTGTTGGATGAGTAAAGTGAAATTTTTTCCGTTTCCGTTAATGTACACATATTACTTAACAATGCTTTATTGATGATACTCCGTGTTTCTTAAATTTAGCTTTCACTTTTTAGATTTTACCCCAAATAGTACACCTTTGTATTTAACCCAAATTATTTTTATTCTGACCATTTTACCAGCCAAATACATGAGCGTAGTCAATAGTCGAAAACGCTCAAAAATTTGTATAAAATCTTTCAATGAATAATACATCATATGTATTTAGGGAGTCTTCTTTTTATTAAAGGGTCTTCTTCGAAGCATCTATTTTGTCTGAAATATTTTCCCATTTAGTAAGTAACAGCACATCCTAAAAAGTATCAAGTTGTTTATGTATATCGACAGCTTCGGAGATTGGGTATACTTTGGATACGTTTCAGCATTTGTGACAAAGAGGTCCGAGCTAAATCTTGCGATAGAAGAGGTAGCAGCGTTGTAGCTGAGCTTGCAACAAAGAGGTTCGAGCTATTTATGCTATGCGATTGAAGAGGACGCAGCGCTGTAGCTCAGCCTGCAACAAAGAGGTGCGAGCTAACTATCTCAAGTGATAGAAGAGTACACTACATTGCAGCGACGAGACCGCTAGATAAAAATCATTTTTTTCTACTAACGTGCGGAAAGTGAATCTTTTCCGCACTAAAAAGCGTGCGGAAAGAGTCACTTTTCCGCACTAGTGCGGAAAGTAAATTTATTGACATTTGAGGAATATACTGACATTTGAATATTCAAAATATGTATTTTGTATATCCAAGTTTACCAAATGACTGAAAAATTAAGAAATTTATTAGAATTCTGCTATAATTTTCAATAAAGAGGAACGCGTACGCTTCAATAATTTTTTAATGGCCCTGGTATAAGCCTCATCAAATGAATGTAAAATAATAATAATTAATTTGTTGATATGTTTTTAATAGGAAATGTTTCTTTATGTTAACTTTTGGGCTTTTATCCGCATGCTAGTAGAAAAAATAGTGTACCTAACACGTGCGTAAAGTGACTTTTCCGCACACGATTGCTGGCCGAACTCGCTAAAGCGTCGTTCGGCCATATGCAATAGCGTGCGGAAAAGTATCACTTTCCGCACTAGTTAGGTAAACTACTATATTAACGAGGCTCTATAATACAAGGTGTCCATCTATAAATTGACACATTTTAACAACTTATAACTCGAGAACGGAAAAAGATATCGACATGCGGTTTTCACTAAACTCCTTAAATTTACTTCTAGTTTCTGTTGACATTGTTGCCGCATGTAATTTTTTCTGGAAATTGACGAAAAAAAAATTAAGGTTTTTGAACCAAAATTGTGATCTTAGATTAAATAGGACACCCTGTAATTCTTAAAACCTTTGAAAAAACCATTTCTTCTTCTATCCAAAAATGTATACATTGTTGGCATTCACCCACGTTTTAGGGAATAATTTACTTTTTCATGAAACCACTTCCAAATCTAAAGAGCCACATTCTAACAACTTAAAACTATAGAATGAGACAGGGTAATGAAAACAGGTTTTACTTAAAAATAAAAAAAAACATACATTAATAAAGTAATTGTTGAATATGACCTCCATTTTGTTCAATACATGTATGTAAGCACAATAAAAAATGTGTAAATGCATTTTGGAGCATTTCTGGAGTAATTACATTAAACACATTGATTATGTTATTCCTCAGTTCTGCTAAATTTGAAGGTGTTGGATCGTAGCATCTGTCCTTAATGTACCCCCATACAAAAAAATCCGGTACAGTCAAGTCTGGAGAATAGGGAGCCCATTCAATAGGACCAGCTCGACCTATCCACTTGTCTCCAAACGTTATATTCAAAGAATTCCTCGCTATTAAAGAGTAATGCGGTGGAGCACCATCTTGCTGGAAATATACATCATTTAGTATACCTTCTTGTTGTAGTTGAGGATAGAAAAAGAGTTCTAGCATATCCGTATAATTGTTCCCATTTACTGTTTGTTCTTGGAAAAAAAAATGGTCCATAAATTTTTGTTTTGGAGACACCACAACACACATTTACCTTGGGGGAATCTCTTTCAAACTCGTTGAATGCTCTAGGATTTTCATCACCCCAAATCCTACAGTTATGTTTGTTTACGCGGCCATTTAAGTGAAATGTTGCTTCATCTGACATTATTAAATTTACGTTTGGTTGATTTCTAAACAAATCTAATACCGTCTCACACATAAACAATCTCTTTTCGATTGCATGATTCTCAATTTTTTGGAAAGTCTGAATCTTATATGCTTTAAACTTGATTATCTTTAAAAGCTTATGCACCTTACTCTTTGACATATGTAAGGGTTGAGCGATTTTTCTAATAGATATTTTATTATTGTTCCTTTCTAAAATCTCTCTTAACAGTGAAACATCATTTAAAAGAATACCTTGAGCGTTTTGAATGTGTCTTTCTTTTCTCTCCAATGTTCCTGTTTCTGTAAACTGACTTACCCAGCTTATAATAGAATTTCTAGTAGGCGGATTTTTCTCAAAAATGTTTCCAAATCTTCTTTGTGTATGCGTAATTGATTTACTTTCAGTAAACACTAAAACGCACCGGGCTTTTTCGGTTTTGGTAAACATTTTTTTTAGTACCAGCTTTCTCTTGCACTAAAATTATTGCTAATATCATTTATTAAGTCATTCATATTCTATGCTCAGCTGGGTAAGTCAATTTACAAAAATGAGAACATTAAATAGAAAATGTGTACTGAAAATGCTTACGATAATCCTTTAAATGATAATTTATGGATGAAGGTTTGCAAATAATTATTAGAAATAGGAGTTTTGTTCGCAAGAAGCCCTCAATATGAATTTGAAAAATTAAATTTTTAAAGAAACTTTCAGACGTTTGAGACTAGGCAACCACGTTAGATACAAATTAAAACATTTTTAAGAATTTCAGTAAAACCTGTTTTCAATATCTTGTCTCATTCTATAGTTTTAAGTTGTTAGAATGTGGTCCTTTAGATTTGGAAGTGGTTTCATGAAAAAGTAAATTATTTCCTAAAAACGTGGGTGAATGCCAACAATGTATACATTTTTGGATAGAAGAAGAAATAGTCTTTTCAAAGGTTTTAAGAATTACAGGGTGTCCTATTTAATCTAAGATCACAATTTTGATTCAAAAACCTTAATTTTTTTTCGTCAATTTCCAGAAAAAAATTACATGCGGCAACAGAAACTAGAAGTAAATTTAGGAAGTTTAGTGAAAACCGCATGTCGATATCTTTTTCCGTTCTCGAGTTATAAGTTGTTAGAATGTGTCAATTTATAGATGGACATCTTGTATTGTGCGGGTTTTCGTTTGCCTGTAAGTCATTTTTATAAGAATTTATCAACAGTAAAAACACAAGAGCTTTATTTATCGGATCAATTTCTCTTTGCAACGAAACAGTTTTACCAATCACTAATTTTACGAGAAAAACTGACATGATAAAATCGCGACACTGAGGGGAGCGATTTTATCTAATGTCAGTTTCTCGAGCAAATTTAGTGATTGGCAAAACTTTGAGTTAAAGAGAAAATTATCTGATAAAAAAGAAGCTCGAGTGTTTTTTGGCAAGATAAATTAACGACAGAATATATGGACGAACAACAACAATAATTATCTTTATAAACCAAACTTGCGACTCATTGTCATTGTGTGAATGTGACGTCCGCTTACTAGATATTGAGGAAGAGAAGTTTTTATCCGATAAAAAAGGATGCACCTTTTTTATCGATGTCAAAGTGACAATAACATTTCTAGGTATGTGACATTTTAACATTGGAGTTAATTTATGAACAGTAAAAACACAAGAGCTTTTTTTATCGGATACATTTATCTTTGCAACGAAACAGTCTTGCCAATCACTAATTTTACGAGAGAAACTGATATAATAAAATGGCGACACCGAGGGGAGCGATTTTATCTAATGTCAGTTTTTCGAGCAAATTTAGTGATTGGCAAAACTTTGAGTTAAAGAGAAATTTATTTGATAAAAGAAAACCTCCAGTGTTTTTTGGCAAGATAAATTAACGACAGAATATATGGATTAACAACAACAATAATTATCTTTATAAACCAAACTTGCGACTCATTGTCATTGTGTAAAAGTGACGTCCGCTTACTAGATATTGAGGAAGAGAAGTTTTTATCCGATAAAAAGGGATGCACCTTTTTTATCGATGTCAAAGTGACAATAACATTTCCAGGTATGTGACATTTTAACATTGGAGTTAATTTATCAAAAAATAAACCTCGCCTGTGAAAAATCTGTTTCAAATTTAAAATTGAAATGATTCTTTTCAGGTCATTCCATATATTATATCCTTGACAAAGATTTCACTAGCTCACGGTCTCAAAGAAATCAGAATCGGAGATGCTATCGCTTAGATAAGCTGTGTGAATTTTCAAACAAAAAAAAACGTTGTTTTTATTGGTCGTTAAATAGATTCGAATGGCATTTGAATGATAAATTGCGTTGAACGGAAAATCTCTTTTGTTTCATCTTTTAACCATAAATTTAATGAATATCAGTCAATCCTTTCACGAGATTGTTTTCTTTTATAACCAAGAAAGTTTTTTTTTTAATTCTGTTCTGTACAACGAATTCAATGAACCAAAGCAGAGTTTAGTGAATACTGGAAGACAAAAGGGAAAAGCTGCCGTACTCAATGACACTCCCGAGAAGATGTTAATAGAATAACGTTTTGTTATTCTATTAACATTAACAGTTAAGAAGAGAGGGAAAACACCAGCTCTAAACGAATGTGCGAAGAAAAGAAAACTTAATGAACATACTGAATCCCCGATATCTGAAGTTTGTTCAGATTCGTACAATATAAGCTCTGAAGGCTGGTAACAATTTCGATTATGCAGAAAATGGGCACATGCTACAGTTGCTAAGAATAATCCTCCTTTCATTTGTCAGAACTGCGACTCTGCTGATTCTGAGGATTCTGACTAATTTTGCAATAATTTGCCACTACATCCTTTTTTTTCAAAAGGAGCCGTCCCTTCGCCGGCACCACCTCAGCCTCCTGGGCTTATTGTGGATACCTACTCCTAGTGTTCTGACTACAACCTATTCAGCCAATCCGTTCCCTGTATTGGCTCATACAGGTTCTTTGCTGGTTGGTTGTAGAAGTCTTATGGAGTCATTTGGGTTCTGCATACAGTTTCTGTCTTCTGTGGTCCAGCGACTCACAGTTGCATAGTATATGCAGAGCTGTTTCGGTATCCTTTTTGCATCTTCTGCATGTAAGGTCTCCGTTATACAGCCCTATTTTGTTAAGGTGCTCCTTTGTGGGCAAGTGTCCCGTAAGTAGCTACGTTATGGTGCGTAGTTTGTTCCTGCTCATTGAGAGCAGCTCTTTCGCTACTTTTTCTGATGGTTCTTTTATGAATTTCTTCCCATGTATTTGCCTGGGCGTATTCTTCCAGTGTTTATTGTGTTGTTCTTGCACCCACCCTTTTAACCATGACCCCGTTAAGCATCTGGGGATGCCCACAGCAGGTTCGGGTCCGTTCATCAGAGTTGACGATCCTGCTCTTGCGAGTTCGTCAGAATTTTCATTGCCAGCGATTCCTTTGTGACCTGTGACCCACTCCAGTGCCACTACATCCTTAACTTCGAGTTAGATTTTTCCCATCATCTGTTGGAAAACTTTTAGAAACTTGTGCATGAAAATGAATATTTTTTAATTTTTTTCCCAGGAATTCATTTGCTTTGTTTATTTTTTATTATGTAACTATTTTTGGATGTCAATAAATATTAACTAAAAGTGCTTCATTTGAATTATCTCCTGATACAAGACGCCTATCACAATCGATACCTACCCCTGTGACAACTTAGACCCTTTAGGAGTCAACTCTAATAATTGTCAGTGACGTGTCTTCAAATTTTTAGCCAAAAAGCCTCAATTTTTTTGAAACCTTGAAATTACCATGCCACTCATGAGATTTATATTTAATAAATTGAGTATTGAGCTTCCTATACCTATATTGTTTGTAATTTTGGCATTGAATATTTTTGTTACTAACTGCCGATTTCATGAAAAAACATAAAGGATACTTTGAGTTTAGAGGATACTTTAATAAATATTATTGATTTCATAACCAATTTAAAGTATGCTTTAAACTCAAAGTATCCTTTTAGGTTGAAGTGTCGATTTCCCTAAAGTGTCATTTATATAACCTAAAAAAAAATTTATATTTGTGCTTTTTTGTGCCAACTGCGAAATTTGTGTTAGTTTAGTCGTTGATCATATAATATGAATAATTTTCAAACCTCTAGTCTAGTTCAAGTTCATCTGATGAAGAATTTATTTATATTAAAAGACCAAAAGTGTATAGGTAAAGAACAGACTGTTTCGAAAAATATGATGAGCTCGACTTTTACCAACGTTTTCGCTTGAAAAAACAAGCTGTTTTGTATCTACTGAATGAAATAGAAGAGCAAATCGCTTTACCTACTAATAAGTAAGTTGTGAAATCCATATAGTTGTGTTGTATACAATGACCAATAATATAATTAACAAAAACCGTTATTCAATATCCATTACATATAAGCTCGTAGCTCTTATTTTACGATAAATGAAATACATCCTTTTTCTGCATTACTAACTTTATTAGTAGTTTTGCATTCTGAGATATGCTTAAAATTTTCAGTTTCTAGAATCCATTTTATTTCTTCTTCTCGAGAAAAATTGAAGAGCGAACTTTCTCACAATTTTTTGAAATTTCCATTCTTTCCAAATAAATCGCTTTCGCAAATAATACAAACGCCACAACTTTTATCAAAACTTAACCTCTTTTATTTAGACAGGAACGGAAAAACGAGCCAAATATGACAGATATTTTTATTTCATGTCAAAATCCATGAATTCCAGGTTAACCAACATTTTAAAAATTACTTTAAAGATACTTTATGGAAGGGACACTTTAATATTCATTATGGCACCAAACGACGGCAACAACTACTTTAAAGGGGACTTGAGTTATCCATTATGAAATCGGCCGTAAGCGATCTTCATGAGATTTTCACAATTTAAAGTAAGTTACATGTTTTTGGAAATATTTCCCCAGCCGTCTGTCATCAAAAAACCTTGAATCGTTAAATCCTACAGTGTTTATGCAAAATATACTCGGTATGTTCATAAATCAGCAATTTTTACGTTGAAGGTAGAGTTAAATGTATCGGATGTCTCTTGTATCGTTATATTCAGTACCACCTTTCTATTTTTTTTTCATTTCAATAACCAACGTTCTTTGGAGCGGCAAGTTTAACAAACGGCCATCCTTGAATATCAAAAACTCTTAGCGCGAAACATTCTTTAGGGGGCATGTAAGGACTTTATACTTTATGTTTATTATATTAGTATTACTACTGTTGTTGTAGAAATTTATTTTAAAATACCAGGGAATTAGCAGGTAAATGTTTATCCAAGAGTCTGATTTGTATAAATTGTTTAAGAAATATTTAGATCCTGTTTTCGACCGCCAAAATTCCTAGGTTTGTAAGCGAAGCCGGATTCTGGTAATATAAATTGGAACATCATCGACATAATCCAATAAATAATTTTTTTTGTAAATTGTTGATTGCCTGATAATACAAGTTTGGTTGTATGGTAATTAGCTGGGAATGCCAATGGATCAGATTGCCCCACAATATAATTTTAAAAACGAATATACAGTTTAAGACTGGGAAGCAGGGCCTCCTATAACAGCGAATCTCAACTGATGGCTCTAAAACAGATTCTGGAGTAGGAGCCGTAATATATGGGGTACAAGAGATAATCGTGATCTCTCTAAGCCTAGTGAAACATGCTACTGTCTTTCAGGCAGAGGTAATGGCAGTACAATGCTGTACAGAAGAGTTGATAAGACGGGAAGTGTATAGCCAAAGAATTGTCATCTACTCCAACAGCCAAGTAGCACTAAAGGCGATATGCTCATATTGGATAACATCATTGAATAAAAAATATTTTTCAATCAATGATAACATCAAATCTGGTGTGGGAGTGTCGCAAGGCGCTCAACAGACTAGGTTGTCATAATAGAGTGACCCTAGCCTATGGGTACCAGGTCACCAAGGAATAAAAAGCAATGAAAAGGCTGATGAATTACCCAAGCAGGGAGCAACGGAGGGCCAGAACATTCCTGTGGAACTGCTAAATGCCTAAGTAAAGAGAGCATCCACAAATGGATGAACAGCCAGGCGTTGCGCTGGTGGTATGAAATCCTAGGACAAAGGCACGCTAAATTATTCCTTAAAGGCCCTTCGGCCAAACTGTCACACGACCTACTATGTCAAAGTCGAGAAACGACGAGGATGATGGGGGGAATTCAGAACGGACATTGTAGGCTGAGGAAACATAGAAACACAGTTGGCCTAGCAGATGACAGCCTATGCAGATTCTGTCAGGAAGGCGATGGCCTAGCAATGGTGCGGTCTCACTTACTCGGAGAAGAAAAACCGGGGGCAAAGAGCTACGCAAGGGAGGCGGTATCAAAGTTGATATCGAGCTGTAAGTATAGGGAGCACCACAATAGATTTGCAAAGGTAGCAGTGGGATAGGACAAAGAGCCATTCCAATTCTAATTTAATCTATTCTAATGCCAATTAACCCGTTATTAGTTATAGGCAATAAATAAACAATTTTTAAACAAATTTAATAGCCATTAATTTCCACCAAAATTAATAGGGGTTTTTTTGGCCGCTGGGAAATGCATAGAGGACTTCAAAATGTAGTATCACTCGACCTCAGTTTTCATTTAAAAAAAAATATTCCAAATATCCGCTCATCTGTAACTTTGACATTCAGAGGTGTCATTGACGTGTTGAACAACGCAGAATCGGGTCATATATTATCGTTCCAAATTTCATCCAACGGCTCAAAAATTACAAAGAAGGAGGATGGATTTTATGTTCTCACTTCGAATGTGGATATATAAACTCCTAGATCCTGAGGAAGGATTTCTCCAAGAAGGACTCAGTAAAAAGACTGTTGATCCTCATAAGGGCTACTGGTCTCTTCATAT
>CAJUYH010005130.1:0-24339 GCA_910591685.1 Galerucella tenella
TCATGAAGATTTAATTCTGGATCTAACATTACTCCCAAATATTTAAACTTAAATAGTCTCTCAACCCTTTCATCATTTATTGTAATGTTAAACGACTTATTAATTTTACTGAGATTGCCTTTTTTTCCCCAATATCATAAATTTGGTTTTCTGAATATTAATTTTCAAACCATTGTCACATAACCACTCATATATGTTAGCTAGGTCCTCATTTAAATATTTCTCTATTTCATCTGCACAACCAGCAAAATATAGCATAGTGTCATCTGCAAATAATTTAATTTTACATTTAACAAAATGCCTCACTATGTCATTAATGTACAGTAGGAAAAGTAATGGCCCCAAAACGGAACCTTGAGGAACTCCTAGGTCCATATCTACCATTTCTGAGAATGAACTCTTATACTTCACATTGTGGCAATGAGCTTGAAAACGACATTTTTGAATAGAGACTTTTCAAACTATACCTACATCAAAAACCTATGCTTCCTATTTAAAAAATTGGGAGTTAAACCTGTGATTCGATGTTGGTTCATTCATTAATTCATACGTTTGGGTTGGGTTCAACAGCCTGGGCACTTGAACTGAATCTTTGTACCATAACCCATGTTATCTGCCATTTCATTCCCATTTTCACGTTGAAGAATGTCAATTAATAATTTAAATTTGACTTGTTTCGGGATTTTTTATAAATATGTACGGTAATCGAAATATTGAATTTACTTCGTTTGGCTTTTACACACTGTATATAAACACGTTATTCCAGACAACTTGTTTTAAGCGACCTCTTTTACATCCTTGAAGCGTCATCCCTCACAATTCCGTCATTTATATTCATGTATTCAGTTCTTACTATAGAATATTCGAACATCATGCAATTGTATGCGTCATTCACTGTTTCATTCGATTCAATTAAGATTAGTTATCAGTTATTCAAACGACAAAGTATAATCCTAAGGTCTCATTGTAAAGTCCGAGGGGATTTTTGGTATCATCAATATCGTTTTGTAATTGACCAATAGCTTATAAATCGATACTGGTAATTTATTGACTGATTACTTGATTCTGAGTAGATTTGGTAGCCCGAATTAGGTTTTTTGAATTCATTATTCTGGCAATAAAAAGTAACTAAATGTGATCAGAAGCGATAATAAATTGATGAATAGTAGGTAAACATATCATGAACAACATTGTGATTCCAATATACTTACCTAAACATTATTAATATACAGAGTGAATCGGGATGGATGCTTATAGCGAATCGGTAATAGTTATTTAACCAACAAGTGTATTAATGAGGGCAATTAACAATCGAGATAATTTAAGAGCGAGGTAAAGTATAGTACGTAACTCGTGTTGTAAAGCCTTTTACGCACTCACGGAATTTAACTTTTCCATTCGTGCGTAAAATGCTTCTTACCACACACGTTACGTAATATACTATTAATAATACTTGAAAGTTAATAATGGAACGACAATCCTAACGACACGCTACTGTGTTTTATAAAGAGTACATACAACTGCTAGTGACATTTTATCAACATTGAACATGCACATGTAGCGTAACGAAGCATACGAACGCCTGTTTGTGACAATAAAAACCACTTGGTTGTATTTGCCATATCGAAAAGAAGTCAGGTTTTGTCTTATTGCGGAAAGCAATATTTTAACAGAAACACGTAATCGGAAGACAAATATTCGGCTGTAAATCAAACGACTTTTCGACTTTTACGCTGATAAATGCATTTTCCCGAAAGAAAAACATCCAGAATGTCCTTTCTTGGTGGTATAATAATTTTAGCAGAGAGGTACTGTTGAAAATATGAATAATGTCTGTTTTTATTGATAACGTGATAATAATAGCGGAACAATACTTTTAATATCCATCCTACAATTGTGTATTTAGAATCTATTGTTTTCCATACATGTTAATGAGCGGAAATGTAACTAGACCGTTATTCGACAATAATTAAAACTACATCTAGCTTTTTGAAATAATAATAATTTTAATATGTAATATTAGGTGTTTGTCATATATTCGAGACCTGAGTTTTACCATCTCAAGAAGAAACGAAGCTTGTGCTATTTTACAATTCATTTTCTGAGTGCGCATGTCTGACAGTCGCCATTTTAAGCCCGTTATCTGTCAATGACATGTGATTTTTGAGAATTTTAAGCACGTTTCACACCTCTGACATTATAATACTTTCTTCTTCAAATATCCACAAACAAAATTGAACGCATGTAAAATTGTCAGTTCTTCATTTCTGTAATTTGAAGGTCACGAAATTTTGCTCCCAAAACATCAAAGGATTTACGCCGGCTTTCACTTCTTGTTTGGCTGGTGTATTCTGTAGTTTTACGTGGCACATCCTTCCAACTTCGTATGTTTATCTGCCTGGTTTTTCTTTTTGATTTATTTAGCCCACTAATATCACTAGGAGACAACAGCACATAGACCGTCATTCCAATTCGAAATAATGTGTTTGGAGGTGCCAAAAGCGATATCCTAGCTACATCTAATGGTATATCAACAAACCAAATTATTTAGTCGATAATAAAGACTACATCGACTACAACTTTAAACGAAGCAGTCAGAAACTCTTGCATTTATGGTGGAATTTTGACAATATCTGTAAGATCTATAAGCCGAAATCTGTAAGAGTTACAGGAAATACGATTCTGATCTTACCCGTTACTTACAGATTCCTTACAGATTCTTAAATATTTAGGGGCTAGACATCTGTCACTGTAAGCAGTACAGGGTGTGGCACAGAGCGTTGTATTATTAATATTATAATTTTTCGTGGATTATTAGTTAAAAAAATGTAGAGTTTTCAGTTTTAATTTACCCAAATAATTGCGCCTTCAATTGCGCAACTAGCTCTTCCCACTTTTTTATTAAATAATTGGGATCTTAAGTAGGGTTTATAGTATTACCATTGTATAATAGATATTTACGTAATTAGTTATGAAAAGAGCGATATTGTTCAACAAGCGTAATATTTGCCAAAACGAGCGCTAGCGAGTTCTGCAAATTACGCGTGTTGAACAATGTCGCTCTCTTCATAACGTGTTTACGTACAACGTTTTATCTAATTCCGCGCTTTCATAATATTCAATAAAATCTTCAATTACAATGATAATATTGAAGTGGAATCAAATGGTGTTGGAAGTATTGTTACTATGATGTATTCACCCATAAAATTGACTTACTTTGAATAACTGTGTCCTGAATAATGCTTTCAATGTTTATAAATCTCAAAATACTATATACTTTAATATTATCATTGTAATCGAAGATTTTATTAAATATTATGAAAGCGCGGAATTAGATAAAACGTTGTACGTAAACACGTTATGAAGAGAGCGACATTGTTCAACTCGCGTAATTTGCAGAACTCGCTAGCGCTCGTTTTGGCAAGTACTACGCTTGTTACTAGTTGTTGTTTTCATAACTAGTTACGTAAATATCTATTATACAATGGTAACTGCGAAAAATGTAATCATTTTCCAATAATTGTAAGCATAACTACAATTGCTCCTGGAGACGTATTTTGGAACTTTAGTTCTTTACGTCAGGTTATGTTTGAGCGACCAGGGGTTGAGACGCAAAAGATCTGACCGTTACGTTACGCTACGTTATGTTACGTTGCTTTGTTATGTGCCTTCCTTGCGTGCTTGTGCTCTCTCCTTAGTCTCTCTCTCGTTTACGAAGCAGCTATTCATATGCTCCGGCCGGGATTCGAACCCGGTCCGCCCGCGTGGAATGCGAGCATTCTACCACTGAACCACCGATGCTATATTAAAATTCTATGCAAAGCTGGTATTCGCAGTGCTGATCTACTTGAATTTGTTCGGATAAATGTTTACTATTAAGTATTATTTCCATAATTTTTTTTCGCGATTAAGGGGTCTAGCACATTCACTTCTCGAAATACAGGGTGTTGAAATTTTGAAAACTTGAATGCTTTAATTCGATAACTTTAAAATGGATGGATAAATTGATTTGACATTTGGCAGGTGGTTTTTAAATGTAAAAGGGCATGTTTTGAAAGAAATAGTAGTTTGTGCAACTAGTGTTGATATTATGGCCATATCGCACGAGGACGAAGTTTGAGCACGTTCAAGTGCGATATGGAAAATCCACACGAGTCGAGCAGCATATTTTTTCTACGACCCACTTAAGAAAAAATCTAGAAAATAAAAATTTCTATAAACTGTAATATAACTTCAAATTAAACATTTAACAACTCAATTTTATGTTTCCACTAATTTTGTGGTAAACGTACAGTTCTTGAATGTCCAATTTGTATAATGCTACGGTTTCCTTTTTTAAATATACGATGCTGTTATAAGTAGATGTTGCCAGTCGGACTCCCTCATGAAGTGTACCGTACCATTATCTATAATAATGAATATTCTACTAAATATTTCAAACGTCTACCTGTTGTCGTTATTATTATTATTATTATTATTACAAGTCATTCGGGGTGCAATGCTCAGGGACACTTAGCTTTCGCCATTGTATCCCTTTCCCCCCGATTCGTACTTAAGCTGTGCTTAGGCTGCTTCAGAGAGATGTGCACTAAAGCCAACACTCTTGCAAAATGCAAGTATGTTGTCAATGCTAGTCTCTTTGAATAACTCTGAGTCCAGGCTCGCTGCTCCCAACCATCTATGTCTATGTATCATTAGGTTGGGGCACTTGCATAGGAAATGACACGGGGTCTCTTCCTCCTCTCCACACCATCTACACAAGTTGCTATGTCCCTGTGTTTTGTGTGTGTAACATCGCAGCTCGCAGTGTCCGGTGAGTATACCCAGAACAACTCTTGCCTTGCGTTTACCAATTTTGATGATTGATTTGGCCCAACTGGAGATGAAATCTCCCGTCAGTTCTTTACACCATCTGTGACCCAGGGATTCCTTCCAGGTTTCCCATCTCTTTCCAATTATTTCTTTCGTTATGGTATTGCATCCTTCTCGGTACGGTATTCCTACCTCCCTTTCTGGATGCTCTCCCGACTTGGCTCCTTGCTTAGCAAGTTTATCGGCTCTTTCATTACCTCTATAACCCGAGTGTCCCGGTATCCAGGTAATAACGACCTTGTCGTTATTAATATCAAGCAGAATAATTATATAAATAAAATTAACAATAAAAAAAAAACTTCTCCAGGAGGAATCGAACCCGGGTCTACCGCATGAGAGTCTGGTTTTCTTACTACTCGACCACCGAGGAATATGCAAATTGTTTATCTATAACGTCAGATGTATTACATAATTTTTGCTTAGAAGGAACCAAAGTTCCTACCGTGTGTCCCGCTACACGTTCTACCTTTTTTCAGTAGTTTACTTACGCCATTCTTTTATTACAAATTGTAATAATATCAATTAGTATCAAGGTTTACCAGGTCGATACACACACAGCTGTCGAATACTTTTAATGGTTTTGAGGTTAGAATTTTGACATTATAAACAGAAGTGAAGTTGAAACCTATAAGGTAAAGATCTGTAACTATGAATTTTACAAATCTGTAAAGGTTCAAGTTACAGTTCCTATACCTTATAGATTCTGTAGCTTATAGGTAAATTCTCAGAATCCCAACATTAGTTAACTAAACTTGACAGTTGATTTTGACATTTAATATTTGTTGACTGACGCCAACTATGTTGTTATATGCAACACTAAAAAGACAACCCCTCGTAACTATAAAATATGCCGCTCGCATAACGTGTATGACTTAAACTCTCCAAAGGTATTGCTGTCTGGTATCAGTTAATTTATCGCATTAAATGTCTCCTGTATAAATTGCCTTCCAATGCGACCCCATTCGGGATAACGAATGCATCAGCAGTACGAGAACTAGCAGTAGCAGCAACAACAACGACAAGTTTCTCACCATGCAACCTCCGACTGAATTTAACAAGCTATGCACGGGCTATATATACTGCAGTAGAATAACAGCTAATCTAATTAGCGTAATACGAGAGGATTGAAAGGGTGTGCAAATTATTAATGAGCGTAATGGCTGGCCGATTGTTCCGCAAGTTGCTTTGTAAACTGAATACAGTATGAGGATGAAGAGACCGTGAATTTGTATAGGTCTACAGTTAGTTACAAATATACCGGAAAGTTCTAATTGTCTAACAATATGCGATAAAATAAAACGATAGGAGCTAATTTACATTTCAATTGAATTTTTCGTCGTGAGTGTACAGCGTGTTCCAGAACGTCGTGCCAGATATTAATATCGTTAACTTCGTTATTACAATAGTATAATGTTGTAACAGGTTATACAGAATATTTAAAAAGCTCTGACCAATTTTTCCTGAAAATCGGTATGACTTCAACGCCCTGTATACTTTAAACTGCACAATTAAAAGTTGATCTTTAATAGTGAGCCTTGGTCTTGCTTTGTTCATCACTATTAATATTTTACAACCATACGTCTCTGATGGTCGTCTAGAATAATAATAGAGTACACGCATATTTCATATTTTGCTTGGATATTAATTTATAATAGTAAATATGATATCAAAAATTACTAATAATAGGAAATAAACCAGTTTCCATTGGAAATTACTCCCAAATTTTAAAATAAAATTCAAATTTCAATGCACTTTCCGACCACAACCCAAGGATTTCCGAACGCTACCGATGATACGTGTGATGTCATATCTCTTGTGTTTACTCGTGTTTACTTATGTCAATATGGCCGGTATTGCATTAGGTTATGTGTAGTTGTGTGTTTATATTGTATTTTAATCAACTATTAATTGCTTCATCGATGTAAAAAATTATCTTTTATATGTTTGTTTGAGACCATACGTACGTACGTGTTTGTGTGTGCTTTTTTTTATTTCTAAAAGTCAACGTAAAGTGGAGAAATGGACATAAATATTCGATATTTCCGAGGATATTTTGAAACTTTTGGAAGAATATATTTTATTTACTAGTTCAGTGTTCAGTGACGATTCTTTCATATTTTGTGAGTAAAGATATGGCTAGCGAAGGTTTTGTAAAAGCACAAGCTGATGACTTGTCCAAAGTAGACTCATTTATGCTGCTTGAATTTATGAAGTCAAACAGCTGCTTCAATGCAGAGGAAATAAGAGGAGTTAAAGCATTATCGTAAGTACGATTTAAACTATGTTTTATTTATATAATATATACCAACCATATTTCGATGTGTGGTCGTAAGAAAATGATGTTTTTATAGTTGATTCCTAGACATATAGGTACATAACCTCAAACTATTTAAGAATAAAAATTACCAGCATAGAAGTAGGTACTTACATTAAAATGGTCTTCACAAACAAAAGTAATGCCCTTCTCTTAAGTGTATTTTTGCTTGCGTCACCAGGTAAAGTAACAAATATTTTTTCTGGAGTTTTAATAGACGTTGATTTAC
Organism: Galerucella tenella; assembly: GCA_910591685.1. Classification (NCBI taxonomy): domain Eukaryota; kingdom Metazoa; phylum Arthropoda; class Insecta; order Coleoptera; family Chrysomelidae; genus Galerucella; species Galerucella tenella. The sequence continues at coordinate 7,416 of CAJUYH010005130.1, forward strand.
ACACTGTAACAATGCAATACTTGGAATACAAAGTTTTTTTTCCGGCTTTATCCATTTTCAAAGCTTTCAGAAACAAATTAGGTCACAAGAACTCAGAGCGTGATACTCGAATAAGAACGTACACAAATGACGTCTCACCATGCAAGGTGTTAGGAGACCTGATAAAGCGTCAATTCCCACCAATAGCAAAAATCGTATACAGGGCGAGTCCATACTCGAATATATTGGTTTCACATTTTTTTAATGTATTGTGATGTTCAATGAGAAAAAGAATTCAAATATAGGCAGTGGCTGTAATAAAGTTCATATTTATTGTGGTTTGAGATTAACAGGTTTTAATACTTTACATACGTCCATCGAAAAGGAATATATGATTCCCACTAGATATTCTCAAATGATCACTTAACTGTTCTGCCGGAGTGTAGGACCGGGCTTACACATAAAATAAGACAAACATATGGTTAGCAAAGCTCTAATGAAGAAACAAAACATAATATACAATCATTTATAAAGTCCGAGTATCGGAGCATTCACTTACAAAAGAACAAACAACAACCGAGTTGCTTTTAAGGAATTAATACACACCGGCGACAAAAGTTCCACGATAAGTACTGTTTGGCAACGCCGCGTGGGTTAACCGATCATCAGAAAAAATGTAGCGAAAATGAAACCAAACCATCAAACATTTACTACATTTAATTACATTTACAAATTATAGAAGCACTACACTACATTATTATAATTATATTTAAAAAAGTATGGGCCTGTTTGCCCCAACTAGTTATTTTACACAATATTCATGCCGAAGAGCTCATGTTGCTTGGGCTTCTGGCACTGAAGTGAGAATCAGACGGTGATTGGCTCATAGTTCGAGTTGCTCCCGCATGAGTTTTGAGGTTTCAACTGTCTTATTTTCAAATGCGGGTGGGAATTTTAAAATATAATAGCAAGTAGGAGAATAATAACATAAATTGAAATATGGATTTTAACATGTATCATCCTGTATTTTCTATAGATAAATAAAGGTTACTTTACTTTACTGTCAACACCCTCTATATCGATGCAGAATTGAAGACGGTTTCCAAGCGATCCTTTTACAACATTTGCACATTAACATTTTGAAAAGCCTGTATACATTATATCTGTCATATCGTCTGGTGTAGTGACAGGTACTTTGTACATTCTCACCTTGTGTAATTTCTTCAAAAATTTGACACACTTCAATCCTATATCATTCTGAAACTCTTATGTGTCTTTCAGATCTCATTTTACTAACAGCAGGATCTCGAGTAATTACAGCTCATCTTCTATATTTTATGCCCAAACATTTTTTGCTTTCAGCGGTGCTGTGTTATTGGGTAAATTTTCATTTCCAATAAAGTAACTCGTTGTATAAGTCTCCACAATTTACGGGCTGCAGTAATAATTTTCCGCACTTAAGTTTTTAACTATTGCATTTTATATTCCTTTATTGAAATTTTGTTGAATACTGCGTAAATAACTATCAATTATTACATCAATAACCAGAAGGTAACTGATAAACTTGTTAGTTTGTAGCTATAAATAATTAAATTGACGAATTGTTCCATAACTCGGCAAAAAATTGACATTTTCTGATGATTCGAAGTTCATCACAATGGGAAGACCCGTAGCTATAATTCCATGTTACTTGCAGCTCGTTCGTACTGGTCAAAAATATTTAAAAAAGCGATCAAAGTTTTTTTTTCACAAGATTTTGAGACTATTTCTTCCCAACTTTTTTTCTATATCTAATGGAACCTTAAGAGGTCTTGAATGATCTCAGAAATATTTTTTTATATATTTCTTGCGTTCTGATAAAAAATTGATTTGTTTATTTATTTATTTAAAAAAAGTCAGGTTTTCACCGGTGTGATCAATTTTCCTGATTTCTGGAAAATGTTTGGATTTTATTAAAAATCAAAAAGTACACTCGAAAACTAGACACTCTAAGCTTGAAAATGATGTGCATTGAAAAGCGATATATATAGGACGATACATTTTTAAATCGCGCTTGTTTCACAGATTGTACAGAACTCCGAAAACGGCTGAAAAATGTAAATAAACAAATCAATTTCTATCAAAAGGCAAGAAATATATTGAAAAAAAAATTCTGAGACCTCCTAAGATTCCATTATGAAAAAAATAGGATTAAAAGACTATTTTGTCAAAAAACATGAACAAATTAATGAAAGAGTCTCAAAATCTTGTGAAAAAAAACTTTGATAGCTTTTAAAAGTATTTTTATCAAGTACGAACGAGCTGCAAGTCACATGAAATGATAGCTAGGGGTCTTACAATTGCGATAAACTTTGAATCATCGGAAAATGTCAATTTCTTTGCCAAGTTATGGAACAATTCGTCCGCCCGCTTACAAGTTAATGCATAGACAGCAGAATTCCTACAGGCAGAGCAGCAGCTGAAATGAGGGGACATTTAGGTCTCATTATCTCGATAACTGTCAAGTTTTCAAAAAAAATTATAGGAACCATTTCTGTAGATAATAAGACGATCTTCATTTTTTATCTAAAGAAAAATTCTTTAATTCGCATATTGAGCCAGATATTAGCGAGAAACCCGTTTTTCAGGGTTTAGGGGGCCATTTTCACCCCCTTCCGTAAACTCAAACGCATTAAGTTTTTTCTCGTTTGAAAACACCTGCCGTGACCTTGACTTTCTTTATATTCAAATCTAGGATCAAAACAATATGCCCCATTTGATTGTCTCATCGGACGGATTCTATTGTTTAAATAGTTTTTCTTTTAATTAAAACAATAATTCAAGCGCCAGGTTTTAAATACAGTACAACTATGAAAATACAAAATTGCCACAGAGCATGCAATTCCTTCTTAGAAAGTCGAAATTCATTACAAAATACGAACCATGAATTTTTTGTTAACGAGTTATAAAATTCATAAGGAAAATAGAAAATTGCCTTAAAATAATCATACTTAAACCTTTGATAATTTTTAAACGGTGAAGTTTACGAAAAACTCCTCAAACACCTTTTTTGTAAAGCGTTCCATTTCCTACAAGAATATATTAACAGATATTTTGTAACGACAATTGATAAAGAGATATGAATTTTCGTTTCTAATACCGAGAAAAAAAATGGAAAACTTTAAGGCGGAGAATCTTTCTATCAAAATTAAGAGCTCAAATTTGGTAAAAATTTTTTAGAGGTGTCTAACAACTGATTTTAATAGTTTGTTTATTTTGACTCACTCCAGGTACTAACCAGCCAAATAATATCAGCATACAAATTCAAACTTAACCAGTAAAATAGCCCAGATAATACTGAAACCAATTCCAATACTAAATAAAGAAGAATTATAAAACTGATAAAATCCATTTGAATTCAAATTAGCAAGTTTAATATATGCACACCCTTTACCAGTATAGTATGCAGATTGGGGTTTAATAGTCAACAGTAATTATCAATTGTCATTCGTTATATATTGTTGACCATTAGGCCAATATCGGTAAATAATATTATTTTGTAGTGAGGTTTATGTATATGAACACTAATTATATTAAATCTACAGGGTATGGGAGTTGAAATTCGTATTTTTATTCGCAGATCTAGGCCATCAACCACATCTTGGTTTCCTTGAAGACTGTAAATAACTAAGGAGAAAGTACCACTAGTTATTGGAGATTTATTTAAAATATAATTTGGTTTGAAAAGTCATTTTCCATTTTCTAAAAATTTCTTTCTCCATCAAATACATTATGGTTTAAAAAAAAACTAAAAAAACGCGTCATAGGTACAGTCAAAGTCAAATAAAACGCGCAACTAGTTTAGGTTGAGACTGCATTATTTAAACATCTGCTATCCCCATCAAACAGATCTACCTACGTTTTTTAGGTCACAATTGAAGTATTTCTAGTACATTTTAGCGAAGGCTTAACATGAATCAATGAAACTAATTGAATTTTTATGAATTTTGGTGTTTGTCTTGTGCGTTTCATTTGACATTGACTGTACCTAATCGAACTAGAAAGTAAAAAATAATTCTTAATTTAATATCAGATTTTCCAATAGGATTACGGGCATTCACACAAATGAAACAACTTTATTATTTGTTTTTATTTATTTATTATTAAATTAAGAATTGTTTTTTAATTTTTAGTTCGAATACCTATAAAGCGTTTAAAGTTTAAAGGCTGCATTATAAATGGAACATCCTATATTTTACTTTTATATTGTATTGTCATCGGTCCTTGACAAGTGTGCAAATAACATTTTGAATTAATCTGAGTGCTTGAATTGGGTAAAAACCGAGTTTAAAGGCTGCGTTATGAATGGATCACCCTATATTTCACTACTTTATATCATCGGTCCTTGACAAGTCTGTAAAAAATTTTTCGAATTAACCGGAGCGTTGAAAGTATGGGTAAAAATACAGTTTAAAGTTTGTTTTATAAATGGAGCACCCTATATGCTTTTTCCTACGATCAGATAAGAAAGTGACATATATCGCACTGTCTAGTTCTATGGCCTATATTCATACGCGTACGGAAAAAAAACTTATCCGTACGTGTACGGATAAAAAAGCTGTCAAATGAATTTTTATTAAGATTGACCACTGACAAGCTGTCAAATATATAATTTTTAATTAGATTTACCTATGTAATATCTAAATTTGGAGCGATCTATTTGAAAAGTGAAATTTTTGTCATTTTCTTGATTAAAAAACATTTAGGGCGCGGTCGAGGATCGATCCCGCGTACTCTTCGTCATAAGTCTGATGTTGTACCAAGTAATCCAAACCACCTGTATAATAATAGGAAAATGTTATCATCTTAAAAGGTATTCATGATAAACATGTATGAAGTATGATGAACAATAATAATTTCACTTTCAATTTCTATAATTATTCAACCAATTAATAATTGTAATAACCTACCTATATTATATAGTTAAACTACTTGAATTTTTGTCACTATTGATAGTTATTGTTAATTTTGAAATCAATTATGTTGACTTTAATTGTAACATTTTGTGTATCAATATGTCAGATGTTGATTACACATTATTTGGTGAAATTATCACGTGATCGTAGGAAAAATACTGTACATTACTCGTGCAAAAGTGATGTACAAAAGTGATTGTCGCACTCAGCTCATGCCTCGTGCTACAATATTTCCCACTCGTGTGAAAAATGTCACTTTCCGCACACCTTATGTAATATACTATAGGTATTTTACCACTATATTGTATTGTTACGCGAGCTGCTGCATTAATGTGCTCAATTAGTGCCCCCAGTGAAATTCCCATATGAGACGACTATGGCTCCTCCGCCGTATTTTCAAGAGTGATCTGGAATACGTAACATCTAGAAAAACCCGGCGCATCCGCCAAAACTTCGAGTTCTAGAGGTTTATAGAAAAACATACGTGCGAGTATAAATAGGCGACGAGCATCGCAGCGGAGTTAGTTAGTCAGTTAGTGTTGATACTGAAAGAAAGCAATCACGCCTTGATAAAGTGACTCTCATATAAATTATAGTTAGTGTGTGTTTAGTGTGACATATAAATTATTAAATAAGGACTGTACTTGAATATAAATCTGTAAATATAAATTAATTGTAAATATAAATTGGAATGAACGTTACAGTATTATCATCAGTCCTTGACAAGGGTACAAAAAAATGTTTTCAATTAATCTGATCGTTTAAAGTTGGTCAAAATCGAGTCCAAAGAAGTCGGCTACAAACATACATACATGTATACATACATACAGGTAAAGCTAATAAGAGCGTGTTACGAAGAATCACAATTAAAGCTATTAAAAAAAAATTACATTTGGATTCATACGTTGGTCTTAAAAACCATTCCCACAAGTGCGATAAAAATCGTGTAAAATCTGCCTGCAGTACATATTTTCATACAGGGTAGCTGTTAAGGATGGAACCAAAGCTATAGTGCTTAAATGGTTCAACATACAAAACCAAAGTTTAAGAATTTCAACTAAATATATTATTTTTTTATAATTACAAAATTTTAAGCATGGCCGCCATCTTGATTTTTTAACAAGGTCATGTGATATACCAGTTGAAAGGGTTCAACACCCTGATTACACCCTGATTTTATTAATAGGTGGCGTAGGAGGCTGTGCTTAAAATTTTGTTATAATTAGAAACATCATTTTTCTACGACCGTGTCACTTTCTTTTGCACTAGTGCGGGAAAGTAAAAGTATGCAAATTTTGACCTTATTAGATAGTTTTTTACTTTGTGAGTTATAACTATTGTTACAACAGGTAAATAAATATTTACGAAATATATCAAATAAAATTCTTTCATTTACAAATGGCTTAAAACTGTTGCCGTCACCGTGATCGTCATCTTTATGCGACCTGCAACCGATGCCATCTTCATCGACGTCATCTACTCACCAGTTAACGCTAAATTGTATTGGACTGGCAATATCAAGTAATTTACAGGACGCAACAAATTGTGTTTTCAATATTAATATTTATAATAATTAGTAGTTTTTATTTCAAGATTTGTATATGTATGTTGAAATGAAATAATTTTTGTTTTTTTGCATATACGGTCGTAGAAAAAATAATGTTCCTAACTTATGCGTCAACTGCAGTCGCGTGCGGGAAAGTATAACTTTCCGTACTTGTTAGGAAAATAACTATTTTGGGCTAAAATAAGCGCAAATATATTTAGTTGAAATTCTGATATTTTGGGTTTTGTAAATTGCAGCGTTTAGGTACTATAGCTTTGGTTCCATCTTTAACAGCCACCCTGTATAAGGCAAAGCCAGATCTGTAATGCACAGGCACATACTATTGCTGACGAAAGATTATTGATGAGCTTCAAACGGGAAATAAGGAGCAGAAAATGACATGCCGTTCATTTGTCATCTCCATAGACAGCCAAGCTGCACTGAAGGCAATCGATTCCATAGAGGTCAATTAGGGAACTACAAGAAGCAATTATAATTTTCTTTAAAAAATATTGCAGATTTTATGCACATTATACAAATTTTATAATATTTTCATTGAGTACTCTAATAGCCAAAAGAGCGTCGCCTGTGAACTTATGAAGACGCACTTAAAACTAATGAATTCCATTTCTCTAAAACAAAACTGTGTACTTCTAGTTTGGCAAGTTTATCTGAAGCTATGCGGCATCGGTAAGAGGCGAGGAAAAACATGGCGCATATCTGTCAAACGTATAAATGGCGTACGGTACCTATTTTACCAAGTAAAACTGACAAAGGTCACTGACAATACCAACGCCACTGGATAAATCAATGTCAGGCAATTGACGAAGTGAGAAGGAAGATCACACGCACGCGCTTGCCAATAAGAAGTCAGTTGGTCCATCAAAATCACAAATTATGTAATTCGGAGGGTGTGGTCATTATGGTTTTCGTACAACGCCTGCCAGAGCTTGAAGAAGCCCATAACAAATTTGGAAAAGTGTTGATATTTTAATATTCATAAATTGAAAAAATAATGTTAATAGAATAAATCCAAGGAAACAAGCACATTAAAGAGTTAACGTTTAATAATATTGTTAATATTGTTAATAATAAAAAGACCCATTTATAATTATTATCACTACATATTTAGCACTTCAGTTTTTTCATAGTTAAACGTAGCAATGTCGAATGTTTTCGACTGCATTCCTTTCACGGTTCCAGATAAACTTGCCAACGTATATGCTTTATTTCTTGTTTGTTCCAGAAATTTCTATACGCATTTCTTCTGAATAATTGTCTTTTAAAATTAAGATTATACGTATTTAACTATTACACCCTGTACATAATAGTCCTAGTTTTTCAATTGGAATTAGTTTATTTGTATCAATAGAAAGATAATTAAATCATATTTTATTTTCTAAAAATTCAATAAATTTTATATAAACCCCTTATGATATAATTTTGCGGACGCTCTGTATACGAATTAATTATTTCAAGTACTCTGTTAAAAGTTCCAACCAAATATGTAGGTAATAGTTATTTATGTAACTAGTGTGTAAAGTAGCCTTTTTTTTGACGAATGTGAATATTGTCGCATGAGCCGCAGGCGAATGCGACAATCACATGAGTCGAAAAAAAGGTCTTTACACACGAATTGCATACAATATTTTTTCTACTAGCGAATATTTAATTAAAATACAAAAGTTTAATAGTAATTTTCTTCACGCACTAGTGCGTAAAGTAAGTTAAATTTTTCTTTAGAAGAGTCTTTTTATAATAATCTAAAATAACATCATAGTTTTCTAAAAATATTCAATTCCTAAATATAAAATACAATTGCTTACTCTAGGTATAGTCAGAAGATCTCAATTTAAATTTTAAATGTCAGATTCAATTCACAAAGAAATGTCAGTCACTCACCGCCAACTTATACCTATTTACCGTATTATTTCCAGTACTCAATAATTATTAGGTTACTTTACCGAATTCTATAGGTTTCTATCTCCAATTTATGAAAAAAACTTAGATTTAATATCCGTTTATTATACCTATATTTTTATAAGACTAGATATCTATAACTACATACATATTGGAATTTTTTCTTTACGCACTAGTGCGTAAAATAAAGTTTTACGCACTCGAAAATGTGTCTAAAGTACGTACTTTACACACGGTAGTAGAAAAACAATTTTTTTGGACATTGTGATAAGAACCAGTCGTTTCAGTTTTTTAACATCGCCAATATCCTAGTTAGCTGTGTTGTCAGTAATGTCAGTTCTTGACGTTATTTTGTTACAAAGGATGTAGAAAAGCTATTAACGTGAAAGAATTCGTCTATACAGTTTGAGTCGGTTTAAATTTAATTAATTTTCGTGTGAAAAACTTTGTTCCGATGACAAAAACTATGTATATTTGTGAAGTGTTGGTGGATGGTATAAAACATCTCTGATGCAGATATTAAGGTAATAATGTACATTTTATACATAATTGTTAATATTTTGAATCAGGCGACCTAGTTTCCCTTGAATTCTAATGGACTCGTCCAAGTTGATGTGAATTGCTTTATTTTTTAGTAGCTCAAGAAATTAATGTTTTAAGGAACAATTAGGTAATTAATTTGAAACTTTGAAAATATGAATATTTGATTAATATTTGAACGTTTTATATTTTACATCGAACAGTCCAAATGTTATGAACACAGATTCTATTATAGACCAACCAATGGGGAAATTTTTATGACAAACATTCTAGTAGAAACCGATCTGTGCCATCTAGTAAAGGACATTACATAGTATGATATATTTCTGACTCGCAAATGCTGCGCACGAAAGGACTTTTCTTATGGCAAAGTCAAATCTTTTAAATTTTGGACATGATATTGTATTCGACTTCTTGACCAAGTGTCCAATCCTATGACTAGTTTCCGATATACATACAGGGTGTTAAAGTTGGAAAATCCTTGATTTTCGTCCACGTAATATTATTATTAACAAATGAATATGCGTTTTTATTTGATATGCTCTAGTATATCGTAAACTTACACATAAGTAGTTCAAAATGTCAACATATACAGGGTGAGACTCAATTATGTAAGGACGAATTTTTTAAATTCTAGGAAATCCTGGTCAGAAATAAAAAGTTAATTCATACTTAATGTTCTGGCATTGAATAAAGTGGTTCTAGAGGTTTTCTATAGGGTGATTCTTGATGCAACCTGAAATTAATTTTTTTCTATATAAAAAAAATAAGTTGCTGCATATAGTTTTTGATGTTGAAAACGTTTTTGTTACCTAGTCATTAGTACTTTTCTTATAATATAGAGTGATTTACATATACATCTTGTTATTAAACCGACAAAAATTAGAGCAAACACTGTTTTTTAATCACTCGGTATTTTATAATTCAATACGTCAAAATGATTACTTTATTTTGTTTTGTAATAAGCTTGAAATAGTGAATAAGCAGAAAAAATTTCATAATCCTACTCTAGCCAGTTTTTCATAGGGATAGTGAACGAAATTATAATCACATTTCTATGGATACCTACCGAAGTGTAAAACCATTGATAAAAAGATGAATAAATTATAAGTATTTTATCATTCTGTAGGTATCCTTTGCCGTTACGTCATAATCGGTGAAGTATTCTGTTGTTTTACGTATGTCTTATATTAGTTGGATGTTATTTTATACTTAACCTCAAAATTATAATCAATGACATAAGTTAAGAATTGTTTTCAGAATATGTCAACTGAACTGTCAAAAGTAACAGATAAAATTTATGTCGACCTTAGACCCGTTGGTCCCTAAAAGATTACCCAATTTTCAAATGAACCTATTCGTTAGTTCCTGAGTTACAGCCTGTAAAAAGAATCTTGGGACATCAAAAATCAAAAATCGGTTGGTAAATGTACCGATATTAACTACTATACTATACAGGGTGTCCCACGACGAGTTAAAACTATCTGTATATGGCAAAATACTTATAGTAAAATCATGAAAATTTCCAAGTTTGGGTTTTCGTATACGATCTTTTTAACTAAAATATTTTCAAAGATGCCAGACTTCCGGTTCTACCGAAAGTCGACTGTAACTTTGTTATTTTAAATAGAACACCCTGTATATTAATACATTTTTAAAATCGACGTAAAATTTTAGTATACTTTTGTCTGAAAACTTTTTTCGAAAAATGCATATTTTTTGAGTTATTAATTTTCTTGTAAAAAATTTGACGGTTGCAGACCCTTACAAATTATTTTTTTAAGAGGATACCCTTCAAGATATGAAAATGGTTTCTGTTCGGTTGCTTTTAGCAAGGTCAGACCTATTTGAATCTATGTTGAAATTTTTTTTATTTTATACAGAGTGTGTATAAAAAGTGTTCAAAGTTTAACTTCATAAATATCAAATTTCTTTACTTTTTTAAATAGAACCACCCGGTTTTTTCTATTTTAATGCATTCAGGAGTAAAAAATAGGGCAAATTCATGTATACTTTCCTATACCTAAACCTTACCGTTATCCAGATATTGAATGTTTTCTGTAAATTTTTAGAGATGCAGGATATCTTACTGCAAATAAAGCACATTTATGTTCTTGTAACAACTTTGCCATATTTACCATGTATTAAAAGCAAATTTTCATAATCTTTTTTATTTCTTAGTGCTTGTATCAACGGGTCAAAATAAAATTTAGACCACACCTGCATCTCTAAAAATTTACAGAAAACATTCAATATCTGGATAACGGTAAGGTTTAGGTATAGGAAGGTATACATGAATTTGCCTTATTTCTTACCCCTGAATGCATTAAAATGGAAAAAACCGGGTGGTTCTATTTAAGAAAATAAAGAAATTTGATATTTACGAAGTTAAACTTTGGACACTTCATACACACCCTGTATAAAATGAAATTTTTTTTAACATAGATTCAAATACCTATGACCTTGCTAAATGCAACCGAACAGAAACAATTTTCATATCTTTAAGGGTATCCTCGTAAAAAAATAATTTACAAGAGTCTGCAACGGTCAAATTTTTTACAAAAAAATCAATAACTCAAAAAGTATGCAAAAGAGTTTCCGGACAAAACTATACTAAAATTTTACGTAGATTTCAAAAATGTACTAATATACAGGGTGTTCTATTCAAAATAACAAAGTTGCAGTCGACTTCCGGTAGAACCGGAAGTCTGCCATCTTTGAAAATATTTTTGTTAAAAAGATCGCATCCTAAAACCAAAACGTAGAAATTTTCATGATTTTACTATAAGTATTTTGCCCTAGGCTATACAGATAGTTTTAACTCGTCGTGGGACACCCTGTACAGTGCGTGCATAAAGAAACGCATTATGCATTATGAGCTAAATAAACAGTAATAAGGAAAATATTCTTATGTATTCTCAGCTCCAAGATATTTCGTGTTGATTGATTTAAGACCAACACTCACAGTAGGTAGTCGTTAATCCGTTAACAATAGCACAGTATCGTACTCGTTTTTTCGTAGTATGATTATTTTAAAACTGAAATGTTTGACAGTGAATAGTATTTGAGACACATTTTTTAATTCATCTCATTATTCAATTATTTATTTATGCTTCCGAATTTTTATATTTCAAGTGAACAGTATTTTTTTGTAAGTAATATTAAGAGGACATACGAAAAAAATCGAAAAAACACTTTGCTATGTGATATTTTAACAAGAAGCATGAGTGCTGGTGGCAACAAAAATCCGAATCGATGACATGCACTTGCACGAATGCATTTTGTTGAAAAAATATTACTTTGCATTGTGTTTTTCCGATTTTCTTCACAGGGAAAAGTAGATGCCCGAATGGTACATATTAGACGAGGGGTATTTCATGAGTAACAAATTATTCTGCATACACATAGCTCATGCACAAAACATAATTATTACCTATTATACATGCATACATATAATAATCATGTAGTTATTAATTTGAAAACTGAAAAACAAGTAATTTAGTTAATCATAAAATACTATAAGCTAAATTATTTATGGTAATATTGAAATATAAATTTCAATTTTGGTACACTGTAGGAGTATTCGTTGAAATCTTTGTAGATACATTGATAACGTTAGGTGTAGGTAAATCATTTATGTTGTTGTTTGGTCCAGCTGTAGAGAGAGAAGCTCGAGGAGTGGCTGCAGGATCCTCTGTTTTTCAGCTAAAGGCTCTGCGGCGTCACTTTTAGGGGTGTTTATGATTTCTGCTGTCGACCGCATACAGTGGCTGTTTTTTTTCTTTTGTCTTTAATCCTGCATTAAATGCTGCTTTTTAGTCCATTTCGTAAGTTCGTTTTTCCCCCTGGAGTGTTTTTGTACCATCCACTTGATTGTTTTTTGTTCAATGATGGCTTTACTTTGAAGAATCATCCCTCAGTTGTTATTCCGGATAAGCGTTTAACCATCAGAATTTTAAAAAGACAGATTGTATTCTACTCTTCCTAAAAACTAAACTAAAAACTATTTAAAAAAATATGTAAATATGTTATCTACCTGTCTTAATTCCAGAATTATCCACATATTATATTATATACAAATAGACAAATATTATTGGGGTTAGCAGCAAAAAGGAAATGTGTTCTATTTTTAGATTTCCAAGCTTTCGTAAATATTTGTTTACATTTTCAGGGAACTACAAAGTTGGAAATAGACATAATTTATAAAACAGCCCGTTACAAAAAATTTACAACTCATTGAGAATGTATCCTTGATCTTATCATTAGGGAAAGGGTTAATAATTAATTTCAAAAAGGAAAAAAATCCGAATACTTAAAGTTAAAATATAAAAATTAATTAAACCATTGTGAAAATCTACACAAACACGTCGAATTCAACTCGAAAATAGGTTAGTAATAGTTCTTCGTTTATATACAAAAAGAAGAAATACTGAGGCCATTATGACTAACCAAAAAAAGTTGAAATAGACCATGTTTTGTGTTTTTTATTATTGTAACCAAAAAAATTGATATATTGTCAGTTTGAAGTTGTCAATTGGAAAAGGTCAATTTAAAAAGTCACCTTCTCAAAGAATTTTATTTCATTTAAAAGAACCGCGAACCCAATATTATAGAGATTAGTACGGGTTGTAAAAGAACTGTTGCTTCGATTTTTGGGAAAAGCATCGCTCTATTACGTTGAACTATACACTGTACTATGCGATGTAGAAGCAGTAATTAACGAGCGACCACTCACCTATGTTTCCTATGATTGGGAGATTCTTTGTCCTGCAAGGTTTTTAAGGCCCATACAGTCGGCAGGAACAGATTTTTTAGGTGACGTTGTTGATTTGGACCAGGTAGACGAGCTATTTTTAAAAGGGCGTTTCACTTATTTGCAAAATATTCGAAATTTGTTACGTGAAAGATTTAAAAAAGAATATCTTGCAGAGTTATTTAATAAAGGTCACAGGCAGAAGACAGAGAAAATCAAAGTTGGTGACGTAGTTTTGGTAGGAGCAGACAATCTGAAACGGGTTCTTTGGCCAATGGGAAAAATAATAGAAATTTATGTTGGAAAAGATGGAATAAGTCGTGTTGTGAAAGTAAAAACTAAAAACGGAATACTAACTCGACCATTCCAAAGAATTTATCCATTGGAATTAGGAACATCGACAAAATCAAGTAGTAAGGACGTTATCACTGCGGAAAAGGGACAAGAAGTTAATAAAGAGAAGAACCAGAAAACAGAAAAGAAAAGTGAAGAAGAAGTTAGAAGATCGAGGTTTGGTAGGCTTCTGAAGGCTCCAGTAAGGTTGGTCGAAGAATAAGCTTGGGGCCGGAGAATGTTGGAACACGCTGTGCATCCTTTCACATAGTAGACCATGTTTTGTGTTTTTTATTATTGTAACCAGAAAAATTGATATATTGTCAGTTAGAAGTTGTCAAATAAAAAAGGTCAATTTAAAAAGTCACCTTCTCAAATAATTTTATTTCATTTAAAAGAACCGCGAGCCCAACAACATCTTTCCGAATGCACGATACACGACTAGAAAGCTTCTGGAAGGTTTGACTAATGTAAGTAAGATCGGATCACAGCTATGGCAAAAAAGTTTATAGACTACATTAATACTATCTAAGATGGAACTGTAGCAGAATCGCGTCAGTCAAAATATCGCTGGGTTAAAACAGCGCCGGACAAAATAGCGCTGGACAAAAACAGCGCAGGACAAAATAGCGCCGCACTAAAATCGCACAGAACAAAAACAGCGGCCGACAAAATAGCGCTCGACTAAATAAGACTGCGACTGAATAACGCCGCTTGAAATATCCTTACAAAATTAACTATTAAAATTCTGCCACAAAGCCATCTAAAATAGGTATTCTGTCTTTAAAAGGATTATAAATAGTTTTACTACTAAGGCACTCTTACAAGCAGACTTAACATTCTGTAAGTATTGTGAAAAAATCTTGGTAAGTTTAGGAGCAACTTGTCTTATGTATAACAAAGAAACAATAGAAGTGGTAGGGACTCTTTCGAAAGTCGAGAGAGTTATTGCTACTTTTCTCACAGATATTTCATCAAGGACTTTTGTCAAGTGTTTGAACTATTTAACAGGAAGGTTCTTCCTCATGACTATCTTTTGTACAGTCTGGATATTTATATCTGTCATACGGTCAATACACAAACATTGATCCGCAATCAGTGTTTAGTGTTATATTCACAAAGATACGTTCATGGAATTTAACTAACGAAAAGCGAAAAATTTAAAAATTTAGGCGGACGTACAAAGCTACTTGTTTAAAATACCCTTTCTAAAAATGTTACGTAACACCATACTGTTGAAAGAAACCGAATCCACTCTACTTTTAAACAACAATAAATTCGTTCGCCCGTCTAAAATAGCGGTCTTGCCAGCTGTCGCTGGATGTATCGCATATTTCAGCATAACATGTGGTCAAAGTTTAAAGTATGTTTACTTCTGTCTTCCTGTCTAAATTTGTGGCTTACTTACCTCTAAGGCCGGCGCCAGACTTCAGCGTAATTTTGGTCTTATTCGACAATAGGTATATTTCTATCAGTCTTCTATCTTATACTTAAGTACTAGACGAAAATTCTGCTGAAACGCTCGACGTCCAGACGCTAACACTTTTTCTTTTATTTTCCAATACCCTTACACTACTTTTTTTGTTTTTTATCAAGTCAGAACTCAAAATCTTCGGCAATCGTCCGTTGGGCTTAAATTATCAACAAGAAAACTATCTGTCTGTCTGCTGGAACGTAAAAGTTATGAAATATTATTAACCACCTATTACGATGCTGATTTAGTTCACTGAAAAAGCTCTTTCAGACGTTGAATCTAGCATTCAGCAAAGATATGCGTATATATTCAGCGAATTCAATAGTCAGGGTTAGAGAATATCCTGTAAGAAAACGGAGTTTTCATTTGCTGGTTCCAACATAAATCCAAAGTTGTTTGCTTTGGGCGGGATTCCTTACATAATTTTGAGCAGGTCAAAACTAATGTTTCTCGAAGGACCACTCTAGTTAGACAGCTAGAGACTGTACACATTTAACAATATCAGAGGTCTGGGAAAAATCATCTGATTAGGATTGCGGAACAGGTTAGAAAGTACACACTTCCGGTTATACCTTATATTACGTTCTGCCAAGCAAAGGAAAAGGTATACAAAACCAGAACAAGTGCAATACTTGGCAGCGAGTGAAAATGTAAATAACAAACTGGACAGTTCTTCGTCCTGAGGTCCAGAAAAAAAATGTAAGTACAATACAAATCTTGTAATCTAAGTGTTCTCTTAGATTTCTAACAGTTACAAACAAATGGAATGTAGAACAAATCAAGTAAGCTTGGTAGAGCAACATTGCGTATAAAGTTTATAAATTGTAAATAAAAAGGTGTTGACTTACGACCTTTCACAAACACTACTATCGCGATCAAGTTATACAAAGAACATAATATTACAAAACACAATAACGGAAAAACATAAATCGATACTATCGACATTTAATCGATATAGAGAGAGCGACCACTCCATTCTAGATCAACTTACTGACTGCTAACGCCATAAAATACTTCAACCCAGAATTGTTACTCCTATGTTGTCAGCAGTGACTACTGTTTTAACTGCCATCTGAAGTTTGGCCGCAGGAACTATAAAATTCAGCGGGAATTTTCAATATAAAATTGATGGAGAATTTTATCTTTTTGAAAAATAAATCGACTGTTTACCTAGAGAACATATAATTCAGCTGCTTATGAAAATATATAAATTATAACTGATAATATTTCGCCAAATCTTGCATCAGAGCTGAACATAAGAGAATATTTGGCAAACTCTTGTTGATGCAAGATTTGATAAAATACTATAATACTATCAGTTACAATTTATATTTGAGTTAACTGTATAAACCCTCACTTCTCTACTCTACTCATCATATTAAAACAACCAGATAAATCACATTATGCAAAACACCTACTTGACA
>CAJUYH010005131.1:0-24334 GCA_910591685.1 Galerucella tenella
GTACATATAAGACAGGTCATTATCACGAGGTACAATACAGTTGGATTACATAAAATAAATCAAGACTGAAAGCTTGAACTAATATGAACATGAGATTATTAGAAATATGACATGATAGAAGCGAAGTTATTTATTAAATTAGTTTTTTTGACATCAATTTTATTTAAGTTAATCTTCTTTTAGGAACTTGATTACTTTGCGAATTTGGTTTACATTATTGAGTAGTGTTGTAGTTGATTTCAGTCACGTAGCTATAGCTTTCACATGGGGATGGTTTTTTTCATCTGATAGATTTAGAAGGGGAAAGCTTCATTGAAGGCGCCGCCTTAGGCAAAAAAATCGAGTGCCACGACCTAAAGCAGTTTTTTAAGTTCAAGAAATAATGTTAAGTTTTTTTTAATTATTTGTTTGACTTGGCTACATCTAAAAGTATTTTTAAACATCGTTTTTCCCCCTACTGCTGAAATGGTTATAACCATGTATATATATTTTTTAAATGAGCCGTCCCTTCGCCGGCACCACCTCAGTCTCTTGGGCTTATTGTGGATTCTCATTCTGACTACAGCCTATTCAGCCAATCCGTTCTCTGTATTAGCTCATAAAGGTTCTTTACTGGTTGGTTGTAGAAGTCTTCTGGAGTCATTTGGGTCTTCCATTTAGTTTTTGCCTCCTGTCGTCCAGCGTCTCACAGTTGCATAGTGTAGGCAGAGCTGTTTCGGTATCCTTTTTGCATCTTCTGCATGTAAGGTCTCCGTTATACTGCCCTATTTTGTTCAGGTGCTCCTTTGTGGGAAAGTGTCCCGTAAGACGCCCCGTTATGGTGCGTAGTTTGGTCCTGCTCATTGAGAGCAATTCTTTTGCTACTTTTTCTGATGGCTCTTTTATAAATTTCTTCCCATGTGTTTGCCTGGGCGTATTCTTCCAGAGTTTTATGGATTGTTCTTTTACCCACCCTTTTAACCATGATCTAGTGGATCATCTGGTGATGCCCACAGATGGTTCGGGTCCGTTCATTAGTGTTGACGATCCTGCTCTTGCAAATTCGTCAGCTTTTCCATTGCCAGCGAATCCTTTGTGACCTGGGACCCACTCCAGTGTTAAACTGTCCCGAGTCGCCAGTCTTCTAAGTTCTTCGCCGCATTCCCATACCAGCCGAGATGTTACCTGTATATTATTTTGGGAGCACCTATTTTAAAAAGTGATAGATGATTGAAAATTGAAGCGTTTATTAAAACAGAAGATCAATCTCACAAAAGTAAATTTAACCCATTTAGCTAAATTATTCACAATTGTTGAGGAATCTATTTCTATTGTCACATCCCGATGAATACTCATATTGCGGCCGTATGCTAATAAAAAATTATTGTACCTCTATTGTATTTTCTATGGGGAGGGTTTGAACCCCCAAAACCCCCCTTATATACGTCCCTGGTTGATTTGATGATTGGTTAGGTAGGAAATGAATTAATGAGTATGGAATTACTCATTACAAAAACAGTAACAAGATATTTATACAGTGTCTCTACGGATGGGGTACCGAAGAGGAAAAATAGTTCTATTTTCAGTTTTAACCAAAAATGT
This sequence comes from Galerucella tenella, assembly GCA_910591685.1. Lineage (NCBI taxonomy): Eukaryota > Metazoa > Arthropoda > Insecta > Coleoptera > Chrysomelidae > Galerucella > Galerucella tenella. The sequence continues at coordinate 1,582 of CAJUYH010005131.1, forward strand.
CTTCCTCGATTGGAAGTTTCACTTGTCTTAAAACCCGATAGTATGTAATTAAATTCAAGCTTTTCAATAATAATGTTCCGTATTGCCATTATGTGAGTGAAAGAAAGAAAGCTGTAGAACAACAGAGAGTATACAAGTGATATTGGAACTTGAAACTCTAATTCATTGTCTGTCGGGGCACACATCCTGAGAAGTAGATGTTTGCTCTTAGTGAACGGTTCACTTTTTGGAAAGTTATTTTCAAATTTATAAGGCGTTATAGTGGTAATGTCCATTTCACATAAGAAGATGCCACGGGAAGTTTGCCAACTGTCTTGCGCAGAAATCAAAATGACACTAGATTATTATTAGGTTTGTTCCAACTAAGCGAAATGATGCGTACATGAACGTCACGATCATGCGCATAACAAAATTTCTGTTCTAACAAGTTCCGACAATTCCACGGATCGGCAAACGATCATTTTCATCAGAGATCTGGATGTAGAACCGTTCGTCCAAACTGTCAGTTGATGTCTTAGGGGAAGTTGTTTCAAACAGTATCAAACACGGTTTAATGATGACTGATGTGTGGACTGATGTAATTGTTGATAATAAATACATCAATCAGCCACAGTCTAAACATCAGTTATCATTAAACCGAGTAAAAGTGTTTGATACAACTCGCCATAAAGGTTAGGTAATGGTAAATAAACATAAATCATACATAAATAAAACGTGAACTTATAGGGTTGTAATAAAGTTCCTGGAAGTGGTGACAGTTTAAAAATGAATCGTAGAATCGTTCCAACAATGAATAGGTTATGATGTTCATGGATTAATTCACGTACAGGTTCTCGAACGTTTGATTCGTACATGAATAAGTTCACGAACGTTCACGTACTAATCAGAAGGTGGTTGTTGGAACAAACCTTTTGTCGCCTCGTGACAACCGTCTCATGCCATTGGCTTTTCAAACGATGTTCCATGACGACAGCAATTTTATTATTGACATTTTGGGGTTGTTTTTGAAGCAAGCCTCCAAGGCTGACACATCCCAATTTTGCCTTAACCTATAAATTGTGAAAGCGTTACGCTACTGATTTGAAGTCGAATGATAATTTTACATTATGGCACTGTTTTCGACAACAAGCTCGCAAATAGGACAGAAACTTCATGTGGCTTCTTCTTACGTAAAACGGAGTCTATGATACTTGTAACGAGTTATTTTGTTGTTATAGATACAGGGTTAATTTTCAACACTTTAAATATATTATAACTCGTTACTTAAATTCAAACTCTCTTTTCTTTTATTGATTTTTATTTATTGTTAGGTATACTGTTGTTTTGTATATTTTTTTTTAGTATAAGACCGGAGGTACGTAAATGAATTCTATCATGAAATTTAGTAGTTTCTAAAGTTAAAATTTTTTTCAATCGATAAGGACATTTGGTATATATACCATTTATTTAATTTCAAAATACGTCTGGTATATGACAAATTTTTTGTGGTATCTAAATTTTACTAGCGACAATGAGGATATAAATAGCAGGAGAATTGATTTGGAGAGAGACCGACCGCTGATTCACCTTTTACCTTTTACCTTTACCTTTACCGTTGACCGTTGCTAATTTTTGTACGTAAAGTGTGTGTCCCAAGTTTGTGTTATTCCGATCCGGTTACCGGCATATATTTTCAATTAAAGACAGTAATTCTTTTTTAAAGTTGTGACAAAAGTGAACTACGATACCGAAACCGACGTAAGAAGGTAAACATATTTTTATCACCGTTTATTTGAAAATTTTCGTACCTCCGTAAAATAGAAAAGTTTGATATTTTCATGGAAATTTCCGTACCGGTTATTTTTTTTTTGTTGTTAGAAAAGTTGTTTTGTTTGAGATTAGGATAAATAAATGTAACGTTGTTTTAGAAAATGTGTTTTTGATTTCAATTGCGAAGTTAATTGGTTTTAATTATTCGCCGGGTTTATATTAAGTTCACATTTTATTTTTTCACAAGTCATTAATATACAATTAAGATTTATATGAATTGGTGCATCTTAATTATATTCAGGATCTTTTGTTTCTACACTGTGTGTCAAAATTAGTGGTACCTTTTATAGTTTTTTTGAGATTGCCGGTTTTATTTTAGATTCAAGGGATAATCAGATTTGGAAGTGGCCTGGCCATAATTTATTTGATTACCTGGCAGATTTAAATCGTTGATTTTCCAGTTCCGTGGTACCTTTATGATATAATTTTTTTTCTTAATAATAGTTTGCCGGTTTTCTTTAGATTCAAGGGATAATCAGATTTGGAAGTGGCCTAGCCATAATTTATTTGATTACCTGGCAGATTTAAATCGTTGTTTTCCAGTTCCGTGGTACCTTTCTGATATAATTTTTTTCTTAACAATAGTTTGCCGGTTTTCTTTAGATTCAAGGGATAATCAGATTTGGAAGTGGCCTAGCCATAATTTATCTGATTACCCGGCAGATTTAGACATTTTTGGCTCTCAGGTACAAATCTTTTACACATTTTGTTTGTTTGTCGGAAAAATATTTTGCCGGTTAAATTTAGATTCAAGGGATAATCAAATCTAGAAGTGGCCTAGCCATAATTTATTTGATTACCCTGCAGATCTAATACATTTACGTCTCGTGTGTCGAGAGTAGTTTTCCGTGGTTGTGATAACCTTACCGGCTCTGACCGTGCGTTCTTTCTCCCGTTTTTTTTTTACTCGCTCCTGTAAAATTATTCATAACAGACCACAAGGTAGTAATAAAAAACAAAGTTCCTGATTTCTCCGCTATTTACCGTAACTTATTTTAATATAAAAATCGATATTCAATTGAGTCGTATTAAAGATTTGATAAAGAATTGGTTGAAATAACTCAACAAGACCCCTGGAATTTTCCGTAACCTCCATCTGAGGCTATCTGGAACTCTTGACGCTAATGGTCAAGGGGCCGTGGAGCAAACCACGTTAAAAATCTGGCGCCCGAGTATTCCGTCGAAAGATTTTTAGTCAAGGGTGTCCATAGTGACGTGTTCGTGTGGCAGGAGCCGCGTGTACGAGGTAAAACGCGTTACATACTATTTTAGATACTTTTAGCTGACCATAAGTATTTACACGTATCCGTATTGGAGTTACGTTGACGTAAAGAAATTGTCAAGAAAGCCTTTTTAGCAGAAAACGTATTGCTTCGTTCTGTTTCTAATTGTATAACCTCAAAGTTTTTTTATTCTACCTTTTTATATTTCTGTAAAACGTAAAATGGGGGCGATATTAAATAATCCATTGCTGCTATACGAGGAAGATGATGTACTATAGCACAAATAGCACGGAATACTGACTTTGGTCGGGATACGGATACGTTTAAGTATACGGAGTAGGGTACGTAACAATACGTTCAATGCATCGTATCGGCTGAGACGTAACGGGTCTACACATGCGCAGTTTGTAACGTATACGGATACGTGAGAAATTCAAGACAAGCTAAAAGTCTCTATTATCTTGACACCTATTGATAACACGCTTCACTGAAATGTGACAATTGTTACAGGAAACTGTAATTAAGCAAATATATGTATGTTTCCCATTTTTTTATTACTTAAAGCGGTTCTTCGCGATAAATGAATCCACATCAAGCACTTTTTTTCATCAACTTGCGATTTTACAGGTTTGTACCGACTGCGACTGTCAGACGAACAATGTCAGAATACACACAGGACGTACGTTTTACGTTGTTATCAATACAAAACGTACGTACCCCTCCTTACTGGTGCTTGGATCTTAGATTTTTCATATTTTTTCATCAAATAGAGGACTTAATTAGAAACAGTTAATATTTTCAATAATTAATATGTGCAGATTCCACAAAGTGAGTGTCCATACAGTAATTTTTGAATAGGTATTATTAGAATTCCGGGCGAATTATTTAAAAATTGATCATTTCACAAATAAATGATACAGGAAAATACGAACCTGACTTCCACAGTTTTATTCTGTTACATATGAAGATCTGGTATTTGTGGTAAAACCGGTTGTGGTTTGTAATCGACTTTCACTATTGTTGAGCTTGTGAGGCCGAGCCGGTAACGAATTCGCTTCATTCTTAGATTATACTCAGTAATAACTCTCTTTAGAATGACATTTTACGAGTTTTTGATATTTCGTTTGCTTGAAATTACTCCGCTGACATGAAGAATATCCACGTCGAAATTTATTACGGCTTATGGTTTTCTATATTATTTTCCAATAATCGTTTTACATGACATTGAAAGAAGATCTAATTTACGACGAGAGCTATGTTTTGAGTATTAAGTACCACATCAGTTCAATTTTACTAATTTATTTCAAAAGTCTAAACCACAGTGGACAAAACATATTACAATGTTTCCCAATTTTTTAAGAGGCTTTTCTTCAATAATTCCACAGCATCTTGATTTACAACATAAGATTGAAGATGAAATATTAAAAGGCTGATGATCTGGTGCTCTTGTCAGTAAGCAGACAATATACCTTGTAGTGAATATTACCCTCATGTATTAACAATCACTTATGAAGCGGGATCTTATCGGCGATAAGATCCCGCTAGCTATCGAAAAGATCCCGCCAGCTATCGAAAATTTCTGAGCTGAGCTTTTGAAAGGATAATTAGTTATCGCTCTTATGATAAATGAAAATCTTCATTGCGTTGGCATTAATATATGTTTTCCGTCGACCGTGTATTAACATATGCTCTTAACGTTCTCAAAATTAGACAAAATCATGCATTAATGACCCCAACTAATGCACGATTTACCTACATTAATCAACGATTATCTGCAGGCAACCCAACGCAGTTATATTGACAGTTACCTAATATAGAATACTTTAGTTTTGGACTTACATATCGTTTTTATTTTATTATTCTACAAAAGTATAATAATATTATTAGTGTTGAAAGAATGAAACATCCAAAATACAATGTGAAAAAAAAACGAAAACAGTGACATTTGAACTGGTGTCCTTCTCTGTGACATTTCAATGTCATTATTTATTTTTTGCGCGATCGATATTTTTTGTTCATTTACAGCATCGGTTGTCAGGACGGTAGGTTCTGTTTCCTGGTTTCTAAGTCTAACACGTCTGTAACCGTCTAACCGTTCAGACGTCGGTAAGTAAATTACTTACCGACGTCTTAGCCCTACATACATTTAAGTGGTCCTAAATGATAGATTACTTCATTCATTACAAAAAACGAACAAAAAAAAAATAAGATTTATATTTTTTCAATGAACAGAATCGAACAGAACAATATAAAAAGTAATAAAAAGCATGAAAACAATTTCACCAAAATGCAAATTATATTTTAAACTGATCGAGAAGTATAAATGTCACTTTTGACATATCGTTCATTCCGAAGAAATTTGAATTATTTTATTCGAAGCTTATTTCAATACGATCGCGCAAAAAATGGTATAAGCATTTCGAACTTTAAGGGTAATACCAGTCCCCAGCAAAATTGTTGTCGACCGGTAAACAACCCTTACCGTTTTTGATACTTAAGGCTGCACAATTTGGCAATGGCGGAACATTTGAATATCAATTTCTTAATTATTCACACCTTATTAATGATGGAAGAATCATATAATGTAAACTAGTTATGTAAGAGAATAAGATAGACACACAGATTATCACCTGCATATACAAATGTAGTATTAACATTGGATTGAATCACATTAACCCTAATTATTTTACTGTGAGGACTTCGAAAACCTATGTGCAGGTCACATTCTACATAAGAATTTGGTCACTTTCGTTTAATAAATAGTAATATTCGTCTGTTATTTTGTCCTAACGGTATGAAACTAAATCATTCATTTTTTGAATTTCATACTCACTCCATATCTCAATTGTAGTTCATCGATTATTTTACCAGATGTCATCTCTAAGGGTAATGTCACATGAGACTATAATATATTGAATTTGTTATATTTATTCTTTGAGTATACAACATTATACATTATACAACATGTTTCCTATAAATCTCAGGAGTCAATTAATCATATTAGTTCAAAACTTGCCTCAAGTAATTTTCAAAATAAAATTATTAACCAATGCGGTGTCCGGATCAAATTACAACAAATAAATTGTGAATTAGCTTAATTTGACAGCAAAGTATATGATGCAGCGTTGCCGAGCTCAAAATATTATCAGTAATTTGCCGAAAATCTACATTTTATTTCTAAATTTAGCCGCTAAAAGTGGACTACCACGTAATTGAGTTCTAAAGAAATTAGGGTTGCCTCGTTAAATATATCTGTTCCATTTACGTATATTTACACTGATAAAAATGCAACCGGTACATTAAGTATGTTTAGAATATTCATGGAATTGAATTGTTCAGAACTTATGGATTTTTCTCCCGTTTTTCTATGCTCGGAATCTAATTGGAATCTATTTGAATTTGTCCACCTCTCATATTAGTTCATTGTCTACATTACTTATTTTCCCTTTACAATTACAAATTTAATACACTACCACAGTTGCCGTTTTTATCAAAAAAATTACTTAATATATTCTGTACGTTCCTTGTGGCATTACTTATTCTTTTTTTCTCTTATTTTTTTGGGAATCAAACTACAATAATGTTTTTATATTTTTTTTATTTCTACGTTTCTGGACGAGCTGGAACGCTACCGTTGTCAAGATAAATTAGTAATTTAATAACTTTTGGTACCTATCTGACACAACGAAAAACTACCGAAACGTCGAAATAAAAAAATATGAAAACATTATTGTGGTTTGATTCCCAAAAAAAAGAGAGAAAAAAGAAAAATTACTGTTACTGTAGGTATCATTTCAGAATAGATACCTACAACTTTCGAATGTGATAAAGGAAAGGAAATGTAGGGAAAGCTAAAATTTTTTTAAAGAAAATTAATTTCGTCCACCTATGTCTACATTCCCAAGTCTGAATATAAATCAAACACTTAGGATTTTATACTGGTACTTATGGTCGTAGCTCATTTAAATAATATTACAATAATTATGACGTATACACACAGCTTCAGTTTTGAAGTACAAAATTATATCTCTTCCAAATTCTTAATTCTTCTCTCTCGCTTTTAATCCTTTTGGAATATCCCTATATATAATTTCTGGGATAATACATTGATGACTAGAATTATATAAACCGATTATGAGATTATTGACGAAAATATCACTTGATTTGAGTTGAAGGTCATTGTGTAGGGTAACTACCCACCTACCTACTTATTGTAAGAGGTTTGTTTTTGTTCACTCAATTCCGCTAAACAATTGGCAACGGCGTATTGTAAAATATTTTCTTACCGTCTAGACGCATATTGCCATCTATGTATATTAGAAGTCACAGTTTCATGTTATGAAATTTGAGGGCGGTGTGGCAGCCTTAATATACTATTTGACAGTACTTACCTATGAAACAGATAAATATTTTTAGTTTTTGAATTTTGAGAAAAACGAATAGGTACAACTGATACGTTAAAAATGATCTCGATTGTTAATGGCCGTCATTAATACACATGTTGGTTAAATAACTATTACAAATGAAGTACGGTATGAAAAAAACTAAAACACTCATTAAAGGTAATCGAACTGAAAAGTAGGAATAGTATATTATTAAACGAGCAATTTATGATAGCCATAATTCACGATGGGTGACGTTTGCGTCACGAGCCGCAGGCGAGGGGCGCAAGTCACCCAAGTGAATTATGGCCATAAATTGCGAGTAGAATACTATACTTTGTCCACGACACTTAATTTATTTATTAATAAATAAAAGTCAGTAGCGATTTGGCATATTAATAACCTCAAAATGTTGTGGCAGCTACTTCAAATAATTTGACATATATAGAGATGGGCGATACTGTAGAAAGTATCAATACAACGTACCGTTATAAATATATTGTTTTAAAATACTTAATATTGGAAAATATCGTTATGAAAAGTATCAATACTAAAAATTACAATATTTTATAGATACGATATATGTCAGAAACAAATTTCCTGAACAAAATACACAGATTTAATAGTTTATTCTATATTGTACCCCCATCTCTAGTCGTGAATTATGAAGCATAATACACTACAGTGTATTATGAACCATAATTCACGACAGTTGATATATGGGTACCATATACCTTTAGTTAGGAGGTAAAATATTGACTTATTATTAGGTGGTCGTGGACAAATAATTCAAAAGTAAAATGACTAACATTTATACACTTACTCTGCATTTGGGAATAGATCTAGTGAGAAATTATTGGAGCATCGCACGCTATTACCATAATGACATTAATTTCCCAATTCTATTCTCAAATTAAGAATTATTTTACACTTTTTAGTTCGATTACACATGAAGCGCGTTTTTTAGTTTTTTTTCCAAATTATTCATTTTTCACTTTCAAGTTTGATTCACTATAAGGTGACTGTATAGTGTATAGTCTGTATAGTCATCGGTCCTTGCAAGTGTGCAAAATTTCTAATTAATCTGTGCGCTTGAGGTGGATAAAAATCGAGTTTAAAGGTTGCGTTTTAAATGGAACACCCTATATTTCACTACTATATTGTATTGTAATCAGTCCTTGACAAGTGTGCAAAATTGCAAATCAATCTAAGCGTTCAAAGTGGGTAAAAATCGAGTTGAAAGGTTGCGTTACAAACAAACATACATACAAAAACTAATATAAAGCGTGTAAAAATAGCAGAAATAATACAGTGGAAAAGAGTGCAGCGTGATCGCTTTTCCCACGCAACTCGAAGAATGAGCAAATATATTTCCAAAAAAAGGCCTCCTCGTATTGGACTGACTTTAATGTTGCAAGTGCTTTAAAGGCGATTATGCATTCTGTGATACGATATTTTTTTGTAATGAATGCATAATTGTAATAAAGTCGTAGTAATAACCACAATCATCTTAATTGAAATGAATTATTTCCAAGCTGAATCTTTGATTCCTCTTATAAGTAGAAATCTAAAACCGTAAGGTCTGGTGTCCTTGCTGGTCACACATATGAATATGAAAAATAGGAAGTATTTCCCTTGCTTACATTGAAACCAGTGTTAATTCCACTTCAAAAATGCTTGATTCCAGCATAGCAAATGATGGCAAGCATTCTGGATATTCAAAATAATTAGGGAATAAGTGCACTTGTAACATGAGACGTTGGTGCCAATTTGTAACATAGCCTGTTGGCCAATTTGCAGCATGTCTTACTGGCACGTAGAACTCTTAATAGGTAACGGTATTATCCCAGGGTTGGATCTTTGCCTAAATCAGGATTTTTGGAACCATCATGCAAGGAAGAAGGCTGGTACAGAAATGATAACTTCATAGTTGGTGGAAGACTTTTCTCAACACATCTTCTCTGCTGGACAGTTCATAGAAGACTCTCCGAAAAAAAAGCGCCAGGAAAATAAATTGCCGGTTATTGACTGATTTGTTGAATTCTAAACTGAAGGCAGGGCAAATAATTAACGGTCAAATTCTTTAAAAGTGGTTAAAATGAATACGTGTCCCACATCAAACAGAAAATCGGCTAAGAAATATCAACATAAAAGGCCATAAATCTTAGAACAAAGGGTAGGGACGTGTGCAATTTGAAAACAATTTTGTTTCCATTTTCACATTTTTTTAGAACGGCGGAACGTAGAAAAGGGGTTTTAGCGATATTCGTTTTATAGACAAATGCGTAGAAAAGGGGTTTGAAAAGAAATTACTTGGAAGTTAAAGATAGAAGTAGATAAAAAAAAATAACGATAGATATTCTATCGTTACACACTTTGCAAATTTGTGATATTAATAGCTCCCTCGGTTTTGTTTTATCATTACCATATCACCACTTATCATCATTCCACCTTCTAGAACACAAGCAATTAAATTTATATGCGTCAAGTTTGTCAATTCAACCTTAATGCGTTTCTATAGTGATCCGAGTAATTTTATTACGAATTTCAAAGCACCATTCACATGTGAATAAAACTATTCGCGATTTTTTCAAAATTAATTCATATCTGTCGAATTTGAAACGATTTGCTGAAGAATAGTATGTTTAAATCGTAAGGAAAGCCAAGTCATGGCCTTAGCAATCTTCACAGTCGTTCAGGAATGTTAGGCTTTTCCTACTCGGTAAACAATGTACCATTGTGATACATTTTCCTCGTTATTTCAATTTCCAAACAATTTTAGCAACACAATTTATCTTACAACCTACTGGGTGCGCCAAAACAATCATCAACTCTCACCAAAATATGCCAATAACTTTGGAATGACAAGAGATATCAGTTCGCGGTTTTGACTGGTCAATAAGTCATTTCATTCGCCTTTTTGTAAGTTAGTCATAGCAATTTATGGGAAATGTTGTTGTTATTTGTTTGTTTCTGGAATCTACCTTCAATGCTTCAATGAATAGAGTCTATATTTTTGGAAATCGGTTCAAACATGTGGACGTTACAGTCTTTTTCATGTCAACAGTACCTCGTTAAATCCCTCGTTACTGCATTCAAAATTCTCATACTGCAGAAAATAGATTTCTTATATTGTTTTAGTCTTTTCAGTTAAATGTTAGTGACACAGTGTATGGACCTTCTTTAAGACAATAGCAGTTACGGTCCTTGATAAAATTCAAAGCACAAAGGATAAGGCAAGCAAGAAGCTTGATTATTATTAATCACACTTTATCATAATGAGATTGAAGCGTATTTCGCTCCAGGATGTCTGAGAACGAGCTTTACGGTAATTAATGCGATGATAACATCGAAGAAGCTCTGGGATTAAATTATATTGGGATTGTTAATATAATATGCAAAAACTGTTTTAAATATAAAATTAGCTGCTCCTTTTTTTATAAAAGGATCGAATGTTTTATGAACAAAATTAAATATTCATAACAATTTTGAATAAAACGACTGTATCAATAGAGAATTTTGTGAAATGTTGACAGGACTGGAACTATGAAACCCACCAAAAAGTATTATTACCAACACTATGTTGAAAGCAATTTAATGCCGTATACCGTCATTCTCAATGGATGGAAAAACAGTGAAGACATATATAAACGGAACAAAAACGACAAGGAAATTAAAAGAGAATATTAAATAAAAACGAGCTAAAAATAGGCTATCCACACAAAAATAATTCCATCCCAGATTCTACAATAGCCATATATTCTTAAGAAGACATTCCAAACGAGGAAAAATAAAATAATAATTATAATAATAATATGCCTCATCAAACATAATTTATATGAAGAGTTTTATCACAGTTTCCTGTAATATTGTCGTATTTAATAAAGCGCGTTACCAATAGATATCGCTGAATAATAATTATTCTAGCGCTTTAGAGATTTTGAAAAATATTTTCCAAAGACAATGTTGTCCCTTCTGATTGCAAACCAGAACGGTTGGTGTTGAATATTTTGTAGACTTTGAAGTGTAATTTAATATCCGTCGGGACCTATAGCCTGGGAAAGAACGAAAGAAAGAACAAGATACAGACTAAGTAGAGAGGGAATCATTAAAAAAAACACCTCCTCACTTATTAGAAATCAAACAACCTGGGACATGCCACAAGACGGTATGATGAAAAAATATAACTTTTCGAAGAAATTCGTTACGGAAATGAGCAACAAGAAGGAATGGGATCCAAATACCATTACCAGACTTGGAAAGAATGCCATTCAATGGTACACAGACGGCTCAAAAGCAATAGAAGGAACTGGGATAGGAGTGTTCGGGCCAGGAACCAAACACTCTGAAAGCTTGGGAAAAACCCCAAGTATCTTTCAAGCGGAAATCCACGCCATAAGAAAGTGCGCCCAGTTCAATATTGATAAAGGATACAGAAGACAAAGGATTATCATAATGTCGGATAGTCAAGCAGCCATTAAGGCACTGAGCTCTTGTGTAATCAGTTCCAAAATGGTGTGGGAATGCCTAGACAAACTCAATGAACTAGGCGAGAACAACATAGTCACCTTACTATGGATTCCAGGACACACTGGAATAGAAGGAAATGAAATAGCAGATAAACTAGCAAAGAGAGGGACTGAAATACCTTTCTGGGGGCCCGAACCCTTTTGCGGAATCAGCTCCAATGTAATATTGGAAGAAATAAGTAATGCCGAGAAAAAGAGAAGATCTGACCATTGGAAAGATCTAGTAGGGCTTATACAATCAAAGACTCTTCTGGGTGACTACAACCTGTTGAGATCAAAAGAATGCATAAGTCAAAGTAAAACTGCGCTAAGAGTTTTGACAGGGATCCTAACGGGACATTGTCGCCTGAATGGGCACCTGAAAAAGCTCAAAATAGTGGAGGAAGAAGAATGCAGATTTTGTGGAATGGAAGAAGAAACCTCCATCCACATACTTTCCAACTGCACAGCACTCCAGAATCCTAGAGCACAGCACCTGGGAGATTACTGGATAGAAGAGGAACATTTGCCTAAGTTGAAGCCTGCAGACATCCTAAAATTCCTCCGGGAAATAGGACTAAAGGAACTACTAGTTTCTGAGACTCTCCTCAGAAACTGAGTAGAAGTAAGGGGGCACAATAGACCTTTTAGGTCTCAGTGAATGTCACCCCAAAAATCACACATACATACATACATAGCCTGGGAAGTAGTTGTTGCTTCTTAGTTGAACGGTCATTGTCTTTAAAAAGTATTTTCCAAAATTAATGAAGCATTAGGATAAATTATTATCCAGCAGAGATGTTTTTGGTCTGTGAAACAATGTTCAGCAAATAATAAGCTAACTAAACTTCCTTGCATTCCATTTTTACGAATGCCATTCGATTTGAGAGACCAATAACTATATCATCATGCAAATAACATATTACTGTCCCATTGACTACAGCATACTGCTGCCAAGAATTGATTCGTGGTATATTATTGTCATCGTACATAAACAAAACAACGTACTATATTGTCTTCAAAAACCACTCAGATTTCCATGTACAAATTCCTTTCCAAATGACGTTTATGACTTATTAAATATTTTATTTTTTTGTGAAAATATACTGACTTAAATATCCTGGTTATCAAAGGAAATAAAACTTCCAAAACATCGAATTCCCGCCAACATACAAATAACTAGGGCTTCTACCTTAGGAGCCTTCTAGGTTTATGTGTTTGTTAATTCCACAGCTCCCTGTTAGGAGCCTGGCTATTCGATTTATAGGTTGAACACTAATTGTGTTCAAATTTGAAGTGTTAATGACAAAATCAAGCAACTTAAACTACAAAGCCAAATTGAATGTAGATATTATAGATATTGTAGATGTTATCTGGGTGGCTGGATATTCAGACTTCTCGCATGGTCTACCTCAAAGTTAGAGATGAGTCGAAGATGTTCCGAAGGACTTCGAGAAAAAGATGTAGTGGCTTTGCTTTCTTCTCTTGCAGGTCAACTTGACGGGCTCCCCATTATACAACAGCCAACAAACTCAAGAAACATTAGATAATATATAGTTTATAAACGATAAAAAGACGATAACGCTGCAAAACAAAATATTGTGATGTTGCCAAGCTGTAGTTTTTTCTTCACTTAACGAAAACTAGAAAAGTCAATCTGATGCTAGATTAGAAACATCCAATCATTTACATTTAAATATGTAACAATAATATTAATAATAATGAATACAAATAGCGAATACTATTAATTACGTCTCTTACAGCAGTAAGCGGAAGAAGCGGGCCCCCATTTCGACATTCTCGTTCAAAATAGCTTAACAAAGATGTTACCATCTCTTGACATTTACTGTTCAGCTGCAGATTTGCCTAAATAATTAGTTATGAAAATAACTGCTTTTTTAATATTTAAGAAACAATGAATTTAAAAGCACCAAAAAAACTTGTGAATATTAGACGATGATCGAATGTCTATAAACGTCAAAACAAACTGGGGAATTTTTCCAGTTGATCTGACACCATCTTGAAGTTTTGCCGACCCGTTAGCTGTAAATTCCCTGGCTATTGAAGAGAAATTGTATTTACGGTTGGTAAATTAATATTTATTCTAATAAGCAGGAAAGTAACTAAAAATGATATCATCGTCTTTCTATCGTAAAAATCCTATAGCATTTCTTCCAGTTGTTCCAATATTAGGAAATGTTCCAGGTTCTAGTGAAGAATGATAGCATTACCTTGTTTAAAGGAATGGAATAATTCTGATGGTTTATCAATAATACAGCTAAATTATTTCAACAAAACTCTTTTGCTGTGAATGAAATATCTTCTTGCCTTTTTTGGATTAAAATACTAACTTTATTGATTATTTGCGGAAACACCGCTTCAAATATTCAAAGAGACGCTGCTGTGGGTAAATTATTGAAAGCTTGGTAATTGCAAACACCGATTAAAGAGCGGAAAGCTTCAAGCCCCGGTCAAAAACAAATAGTTTCCTCAACCATCAACCCATATTACTTGCGGATCTTAGAACTGTGATAACATTTAGATAGTATCGGACTTTGAATTTGAACCGGACCTCGATTAATCGAACTCTGCACGTGCATGTTATCTTACCTCAGAGCTAATGAATAACGTAAATAGGGGTAAGGGCCGGTTTGTGAAACTGGAGACTAAGATATTATAACCAGGAAAGCAATTTGTATTAATAAAGTGATTATTTACATCGTCTGTCAAGTCCCCGTCAGTCATACGAATAAATCACTACATACAACGCACGACTAAAGCATTTACCACAAAACAGACAAACCTATAAAATTGAAAGTTCTGTGTCAAGTTATGAAGCAAGTACTTCAGTGGTCGCAGTGGATAGGTTTGGAACTAATTCGTGGCGGCGTTTTAACTTCAAGAATACCTGTAATACTGTACAATATTTTCAACTGAACGATTTTGCTGCCAAAATTGCATGCTTTGATGAATGATATTAGGAAAATGAAATATAAAACCTTTCTGGAATTAATTATCATTTATCAATTTTAAATATTTTTCGAAGAAATTCAAACCAGAGGGTTCAATAAAACTCAAAGTCCAAACCACAATAATTTAATTTCTTCTACCAAAAGGACAATTAATCTGCTACTAGTTTCGGTACACTAATTACCATCATCAGGATACGATAGAAATGGTATACTCAATACAAATATCTCATGAAATTATGTTAGAAACCCTTAAACAAAACTATCAATGTGAAAATGTTTTTAATACAAACGGATGTTCATAGTAAAGAATACAAAATGAGTAAATCAAGATTATCAAAAATTACATTTAAATATTGTTGAAATACAAAAAAGACATGAAAGTAATTTTCCTAATACAAAATTGATAATCCAAAATTATATTAATGAGATTATTTTTTAAACGATCCTGTCAGCCAATCGTTATGAGAAAAGAATTCAAATCGACCAATGGCATCAAAATTACACTGATAATTTGCTAGTAGCAAATTACAGCGAATATTACCCCATATGAAGCGGGATCTTATCGCGAATATTACCCTCCTGTATTAAAAATCCCATATAAAGCGGTATCTTATCGCGATTATTATTTTCACTTGTCAAAATCTGACATTTTGGTGGTTTTAACCAATAGCAATACATTATTCTAGCCAATCATTCGGTATTATACTGGTAATTCTGCTTCCTCATCGATAATACCTTGTTTACATTGAAACGTCAAAATTTTACTTTGAATTTGTCATTATTGACAACTTAAATTGCTTCGAAGTTTATTGAAAAATGAACACAAACCGATTCAGGGCCATCACCCAAGAGAATATTGGACATTTAATACAAAATTTCACTCCACAATCGATGAAAAAAATAATCTTCCCAAATACAACTCGCTCTTCAAATTTTATCACATAATTTTTCCTTTTCCACGAAATCTTGTTTATTTGGAAAAAATATGAAAACAAACCGATTGATAAAATCACGAGTCCGTTAGGACGAGGCACTCTATCTAAATTCGGTTTGTTTGAATGTTTTTGCCTCAAATAAACAAGATTGAGTGTAGCACCTTTGATAAGATGCCGCTAACTATCGAAAAGATGCCGCTAACTATCGAAAAGATGCTGCTTGCTATCGAAAATGTCCCTGTATCTGTAACTATAGTAACGAGTGTTAAAATTGCGCATTATTTGTCATTGTGACATATGCCAAATTTCAAAATTCGTTGAAATGTCCCGATTTGGACAAGATTTTTAAGTTCTATTCAAGGAAAAGTCACCGCAAGTAAACCCAAAAATATAATACATTTTCATATTTTGTTAAAAAAGCCCTCCTCCTTCGGAGTTGGGATCTCCGCCAAAATATGAAAATAAACTCATGTAGTTATTAGACAACAAGTGTCATTTTTATTTGACGTTAAAAATTTGCTGTTTAATAAACATACTCACAAATTTGCAAACCATTGTGCTAATTAGTTTTTAAAAATAATCACGCCGAATTAATTTTTTTAAGATAATTTTAACCAGATTAGCACTCGACTTTGTTGCATTTAGGAAGTATTTCCATAACTACAAAGATTCGTGCATCTAGTTAAAATTATCAAAAAGTAACCACCACTTGTTGTAATTACTGTGAAAATTTTTTGATAATTCCAAAAACCAATCAAATTTCCTCATTTTATATCATATGAACAATCTCAGCCAATCATGTCAACATTACACTGAAAACAGACCATGGGCAATTTTCACACGTTGCTATGGATACATATTGATTTATTTCGATTTTGAAGTTTCGAATATTTAATATTTCGAAATGTCACGATTTGGTTGTAATACTGAAACAAAAAATTTTCTATCCGAATAACCCTCGGACATTGATAAATGCTCAAAAATTTTATGACAACTTTCTCAAGCTTGTTGCTTGTAGGCAACAGACCTCCGCCTACGGCGTCGGTCTGTTTCCAAGCAACAAGCTTTCGAAATCTGTCATAAGATTTTTTCGAACAATTATCAATGTCCTTGGGTTATTACTACTGATAATAAAACAAATTTAGTTACCTTGATGATACATTGGAAGAATATTAGGTTGTTGCCATTAAAAAATACCCATTTGATCCTAAAAAACGATAATCTCAATTTAATTTAATAAAACACTAATTGAATGTGGTATGGGAAGAAAAAAGGAAAATTAGAAAAGAATTGGAAAAGAAATAATTTTTAGGAAAAAGGCAATATGAAATTTGAATTTGAAGCAGCTAAATGGACATTTTTCGATATGAAGCAAGGACTTCGGCCAAATTTAAATTTAAAGTGGCTAAATGGACATTTTCCACTATCATTATGGACCTGATCATTATAACCATTGAATTTTATTGAACCCTATTGTTTGGATTTCGTAAAACCACATTTGAGATATCAATGAGCTCTTGGAGTTACCCACTACCTAAGAAAACTTAATACAAAAACCTAAAGCCAATAAAAAAATAATAAATAATAAAGTAAATCAAATTTCTATTCTGGTTGAATATCTTAATACAAGAATCACAAGATTCCATCTCAGCGAACAGCAAACAAACAGTCTTGAGGAAAGAGTCGAATAAACCAGTTTTTGTCTAAGCAACAATAGAAAATGAAAAATGAAAATAAACTAATTTTTTTTTATTTTCACAAATGTAGACCCCAATATGGTTTGTATTGGTATAAATATTTGTGTAATCATCATTTTTTACTGCCAATCAAACAATATTTTGATTAGGAATACCTAACCTCAGATATGTGGAATGAAAAAATCATTTTTTCAACCCATGATAAGGAATCCTCTTAAGGGTAATGCACGAATGCAGGAAGGCAAAATAGTTAAGTAACAAATAATATAAAAATACACAAACGATTTTTAATGGAAATTAAAAATGTCATCGACGAATGACATGTACAATGAACAATTTTAACATATTTCCTTTTTTTGGGTTGAAGGCACTAGCTGCCAGGTCTATTTAGCCAACTCGATTGCAGCTAGTGCTTTAAGTGGATGACATTTGAGCCTCATTTTTGACTTAAGGTCATTTCTATAAGCTTTCACTTCTATAGGCTAGTATGATTTGAGATATTTACGAGAAAAAATCAACCAGAAAAATTGAATCTGCACCATAAATCATGAATATTATCACTATATTTCAGAATACAACGCACGACCTAAATGTTCATTTTCATGGTGACTCTCCACGCTGGCTTAGAGCGTCACGTTGTTCAATCTCTACAGCAGCGCCATTTCAAATTAATGCGTGTCAAAGCTTAACACTATTCTTATATCGGTATATAGTGTTTTGTTAGTTATGATAAGAGCAATGAGGCATGAGGTGAATATTCTATAGTATAAGTACTATTATAAATATTCATGGTATAATTATTTTTCACATTCTCAGGACTAACAAATTGTTTATACGTGCAATCTTTGCTAGACCATTTGTATTGAAATGCAAGGATGTTCATGTCATAAAGGTTATGGATGTTGTGTTTATAGGTTAACAGAGTTTGGAAGCTTGACGCTCTTGTATAAGATGCTGCATTAATTTAAGATGGCACTCCGGTCGAAATACATCCACATGACCTCATTTGACGTGCCAGCGTCGAACGTTACCGTTAACATGCACCATAAAAATGTGTATACACTGTGATATTTATCAAATGCACTTTTAATTTGTTAACTTTGTTCTGGCACAATGGAAATATGGATAGTTATGTTTAAAAAAGTCTAACTCCATTTTCATACCACTTTCGAATACTTTCAACCGCGTAGGAGGTAGCCAGACGATATAAGCACGAGAAATTTGAAAGTTAAGCGTTAAGTATTACGGCTCGATTCCCTGCTGTGATGTTTTCAGTATTCGAAATTGTTACGAGAATTGTGTACTACTTTTTTAAATATAATCATACATTTTTTATCAAGCCAGAGTGAATTTGAGAAAAAAATATTTTTTTTTATTTCAAGTTAGTCGCATCAACCATGTGGGTTATTAGCGACTCGGTACTAGGGATTGCAAATTTACCGAATTTTAATTTACCGGTAACTCGGTAGATTAGTTAAAAATTTACCGATTTACCGGTATTTACCGGTTTTTTCTTCGACATATAAAAAAACAAAGAAATAAGCCACAAAATAAATAACCAAACTTCAATTCTTATTAAATAATAACAACAGAAAAGTAAAAGTCTAGAGTCTAGGTAAACTTAAAAAAAATATTATACCTAACTTGATGACTAGTTACAGGCCCTAAAACAATCGAAATAGTAATTTAATTGAAAAAATATCTATTGTTTCTTATTTTTCCAACGACTTTCTCGATTTCTTTTGTTTAATAAAAAAGGCCCTGAGAAAACACAGCTTATCAATACTATTATCACTTAGCCGCTATCTAATCTTAGTACAAATTGTTCCTGCCGCAGAAAACGCTCTTTCGGACTCCACACTAGTGGCACTCCTTCCGAAAATATTGCATTTCTGTTTTCACACATTAATGAGCGCTGGTAGAAGTAATCTGCTGTCTTCTAATTTGAATAGTACTGTTTACATCAATTTTCTTCCTTATCGCTAGTTGAAGTTTTTATTTAATTGACAATGCAACATTATCCGATTTTGAAGTTGATGGGCCCAAACCCGATGTTATCTTCATCATCATCAGAGGAATCATCGAGCTATTTGTATTTTCTGATGACTCTTCTAAAAAACTCTCACAGAAACAACGGATCCGCCCTATAGTCAACTTGGCATTTTTTACCGAAATTACCGGTAAAAGATGTCGATTTCTTTATCGGTATTTTAAAGAACTTTTGGGGCGGTAAATCGGTAAACCGGTAGTGCAATCCCTACTCGGTACGCTTACAGTTCGTGAATTAATTCTATTTCGCTCAGGTACTTTACTAGAGAGTTTACTTAACAGTCATTTCCTAATAAAATTTTAAGGTTCTGAGGTAGATTATTGTTTTGTCTCTAAAGTTTGTACTTAGGGCAGTCAATTAGAAAACGTTTCACTGTTATGTCACATCTGCACAGATCACATTTGGGTTATTCCGTTTTTTCGAACAGGTGTTGATGGGTTAATCTAGTGTGACCTATTCTTAGTCTTGTTAGTAAAACTTGGTGAGGGCGCCTTGTAGGGGTATCATATCATATTCCACGGTTTCACGTCGGTTTTTATTTCGCGTAACTTCGCTTTGGATTCTCGCCACTGACTCTGCCACGCACTAAGCACTTTTTCCTTGACGTGGATTTTTAGGTCATTAACCGTTATTTCTTGCACTGTTATTGCACTTTCACTTTCGGTGGCCTCTTTTGCTTGCTGGTCTGCCTCTCCGTTTCCCAGGATTCCGATGTGGGATGGGATCCACATAAATTGTACCTCTTTGTCGGTTGTGTTGAGCTCATCTAGTATTGATTTTATGGACAGAGAAATAGGATGAGTATCATACATTTTTTTGATGGATTCAAGTGAACTGAGGGAATCTGTGATTATCAGGAATTTGGAGTAGTTCAAGCTTTTGGCATGTGTTACAGCTTGAAGTAGTGCGTACATTTCTCTTGTGTATACAGTGCTGACGGGTGAAAGTTTAAAAGTTAATTTTGTGTCAGGGGTAATAAATGCAGCTCCGACGCCATTTGGAGTTTTCGAGGCATCAGTATACATTTGGTAGTATTGTTGATACTGATTTAGTTGGGTGTGGAAAGCTTGTTTTATGATGCAAGCGGAGTTTCATTTTTTTTGTGAATTATCAGGGATTTATCTATGCAAGGATGATTGAGTAGCCATGGTGATGATATGGCACTATTTCTGAATGTTGGAGGATTTTCAATGTGGAAGTCTGAGGAGTATTTCCGTACCCTCTCATAGAAAGGAGGGTCTGATCTTTTTTGTTTCTGAAATAGGTTGGGATATTTACTAGTATGTACATTTTCGTAGGTTGGATGTTCGACTTTTCCTAGGATAGAAGTAGAATATGTTCAAGTTTGCATCTGTCTTCTAAGTGATAGTGACGGCTCGCCTAATTCAGCATGCAAACTTTCAATTGGTGAGGTTCGGAACGCACCTGATATAATTCTTAGAGCATGATTGTGAATGGTGTCCAGGTTCTTTAATATGTAATTTTTGGTAGAGGCATACACAATAGACCCATAATCTATTTTCGTTCTTATAAGGTTTTTGTACAAAAGATGTAATGTCTTCTGGCCTGAGCCCCAGCTTCTGTTTGCCAGCACTTTTATAATATTTATGCCATTTTGACAGGACAGTACTAGAGTTCTTATGTGTTCATCCCAGTTTAGTTTGGTATCAAAAATCATGCCTGAAAATTTTGCATGATTGACAAATTGTAGTTGTTGGTCGTGAAGACTGAGATGAGGGGTTTGGTTGAGAGAAGTTTTAGAAAAAAGTAAAAAGTAAAAATTTGAGAAAATTGGAAGTGCATTTGAACTAATTTTTCAACAACCTTTCCAAATCTGTTATTATTTTTCATGAACCCTATTTTTGTAGATACGGACGCGAAGAGGTTTACTAGTTAATTTGACAGAAAGCATCTTACCAACTATGTTTATAATAGCTGATTTAATAAAAGCATTAAATGGATTAATATGCAATTTCCAAAAATATACATTGAATAATCTGTTTTCTTATAGTCTCAGTTCAAGTAAATAGATCATAAGATTTTAAATAAAGTACAAAATATATTACTAGCTACAATTGAATCCTGACTGAAACTAAACATTTTCCAGACACACAAAGAAGTAATTCCTTGAATTATAATACGGAAAACACACAGTAACACTTCTAAAATGTGCACCATATAAAATGTATACTCTCATTTACTATGCACTTTGTCTTGAAAATCTCGTACGTTTTGTTAATTCAGACGTCCCTTATGCTTTGTATGTCTCTCTTATACCGTTTATATTATAAATGAAGCGGCTTTTCAAAGCTGGTTTTAATTTTAATAAATTTTATCCAAGATATCATGAGCAATATAATAACTTAGATATTTATATTAAGCAGAATTTTGGTTTAAGTAGAGAATTAATTTTTTTGGTTTGAGGTTTAAACATAATGTTGTATTGAGGCACTCTCTTTAATTTTCATTTAAATTCTCTTCTTTCTTAGTATGTTAGCAATTAGCTGATTAATAGAAAAGCCTTTCCATAATGTAATTTTCTTGACTTAGTATTCTGATTTCCAATAATCCAATCCGTAGCAAAATTCTGGGGTCGTGGGAGATAAAAACACAATTTAACAGAAAATGTTTTTCAACTTGTAAAATTATTGTTATAAAGATAAAATAACAATTATCGTAGATAAATATGTATAAAG
This sequence comes from Galerucella tenella, assembly GCA_910591685.1. Lineage (NCBI taxonomy): Eukaryota > Metazoa > Arthropoda > Insecta > Coleoptera > Chrysomelidae > Galerucella > Galerucella tenella. The sequence continues at coordinate 23,854 of CAJUYH010005131.1, forward strand.
TAAATATGAACAGTTTTGAAACTGAAGCGCTCGCGTGGCGTCTGGATTGGCTTGAGTGAGATTGATCACCTGCCACTTAAAGCTCAAGAGGAATTTGCTGAGCTTTCGAGTGACTCAAACTTAAAACTACAATTTCAAAAAAAGCCCTTGACTGAATTCTGGATCGGAACTAGAACTGAATTACCCACAATCGCTGATATGTCGTTAAATGTACCTCTGCCATTCAACATCACATATTTATGTGAAGTTACTTTCTCAGCTTCAACCCATATTAAATCCCAATATCGTTCAGCGTTAAAAAATGTTGAAGAGTTCTTACGTCCAGCAGTTTCAAACATTCCACCAAGATTTGATTTGTTATGTAATAAAAAAACAGGCACATCCATCTCATTAAATTTTCAACTTATACTTTAATTCAATACTTACCACGCAACCGGTGTTATCGAAATGCCTCCCGTTTTTTCAGGTACCTATTTTCATA